>NW_019167826.1:10350-161812 GCF_002303985.1 Durio zibethinus
TTTTAAAATTTTTACTTATTAATTTTTGGAATATTAATAAAATATATTATTTTATTTCGAATACACTTGTGTGAATAGAAACAATTGGTTTATGACAAAACAAAAGGTCATAACTATTTGAAATAGATAATTGTTCAAATAGTCATAACTATTTGAATGTGTTTAGAAAACATATTTATTTTTAAAATTTTACTTATTAATTTTTGGAATGTTAACAAATTTATATTATTTTATTCAAAATAAGCTTGTGTGAACATAAACAAATATTTTATGACAAAACAAAAAGTCATAACATTTGAAATAGATAATTGTTCAAATAGTCATAACCATTTGAACTTGTTGAGTAAATAGATTCATATTTTAAATCTCTTACTCATTAATTTTTGGAATATTAATAAATTTAAATTTTTTATTTCAAATAAGCCTATATGAACTAATACAGTTGTTTTATGATGAAACAAAAGGTCATAACATTTGAAATAGATAATTATTTAAATAGTATGCATTTGAAATAGATAATTATTCAAATAGTTATGACTATTTGAACTTGTTTGGTAAACATATTTATTTTGAAAATATATTTCTTATTAATTTTCAAAATATTAATAAATTAATATTATTTAATCCGAATGAGCTTGTATGAACAAAGACAATTATTTTATGACAAAACAAAAAGTTATAATAATTTGAAATAAACAATTGTTCAAATAGTCATAACTATTTGACCTTATTCAGTAAATAGATTTGTTTTTTAAATCTTTTACTTATTAGTTGTCTGAATATTAATAAACTTATATTATTTTAATTGAAATAAGCTTTTATGAATAGAAAAAGTTATTTTATGATAAAACAAAAGGTTATAGCCATTTAAAATAGGTAATTTTTCAAATAGTTATAGCTATTTGAACTTGTTCGATAAACAAATTCAATTTTTAAATCTCTTACTTAATAATTTTTAGAATATTAATAAATTAAAATTACGTTATTTGGAATCAGCTTGTATGAATAGAAAGAGTTGTTTTGTGACAAAACAAAAGGTGATAACAATTTGAAATAGATAATAGTTCAAATGGCCATAATTATTTGAACTAATTCTATAAATTGATTTATTTTCTATATCTCTTACTTATTAATTTTTGAAATATTAAAAAAGTAGTATTATTTTATTTTGGATAAGTTTTTATGAACTGAAACAATTGTTTTATGATAAAACAAAAGTTCATAACAATTTTAAATAAATAATTGTTCAAATAATCATAATTATTTGAACTTGTTCGATAAATAAATTTATTTTTTCAAATCTCTTACTTATTAATTTTTTGAATGTTAATAAATTAGTATTAATTTATTCTGACTTAGCTTGTATGAACTAAAACAATTATTTTATGACTAAACAAAAGGTTGGAATGATTTGAAATAAAAAATTATTCTAATAGCCTTAACCATTTGAACTGATTCGGCAAATGCATTTATTTTTTAAATCTCTTACTTATTAATTTTTAAAATATTATTAAATTACCGCTATTCTTTATATCCAAAAAAGCTTTGTATGATCAAAAACAATTTTGTTATGACAAAACAAAGATCATAACGATTTGAGATTGATATTTGTTCAAATGGTTGTAACTATTTGAACTAGTATGGAAAATAGCGTTAGTTTTTAAATCTCTTGCTTCATAATTTTTGAAATATTAATAAAATAGTATTATTTTATTTCGAATAAGTTCTAATGAATTGAATAATTGTTTTATGAAAAACAAAATGTCATAATGATTTAAATAGATAATTTGTTCAAATAGTCATATCTATTTGAGCTTGTTCGGTAAATATATTTATTTTTTAAAACCTCTTGCTTATTAATTTTTCAAATGTTAATAAATTAGTATTATTTTATTTTGAATAAGCTTATATGAACTAAAATAATTATTTTATGACTAAACAAAAGGTTGAAACGATTTGAAATAGATAATTATTCTAATAGTCTTAACTATCTAAACTAATTCAGCAAAACACATTTATTTTTACTATTAAATTAGTATTATCTTAATCCAAATAAGCTTATATGAAAAAAAAAAAACAATTGTTCTATGATTAAATATTATAAGGATTTGACATAGATAATTGTTCAAATAGTTATAACTATTTAAACTAGTTTGGTAAACAGATTTAGTTTGTAAATCTCTTATTAATTTTTAAAATATCAATAAATAAGTATTATTTTATTTTGAATAATTTTGTATGAATAGAAACATTTGTTTTATGACAAAACAAAATGTTATAATGATTTGAAATAATAATTGTTCAAATCAACATAACTATTTGAACTTGTTTAGTGAATAAATTTATTTTTTAAATCTCTTACCTATTAATTTTTACAATATTCATAAATTAGTATTATTTTATTCTAAATAAATATGTATGAATAGAAACAATTGTTTTATGATAAAACAAAAGATCATAACTATTAGAAATAAATAATTGTTCAAACAGCCATAACTATTAGAGCTTATTCAGTAAATAGATTTATTTTTAAATCTTTTGCTTATTAATTTTGAAATATTAATAAATTAGTATTATTTTATTTCAACTAAGCTTGTATGAACAGAAACAATTGGTTTATGACAAAATAAAATGTCAAAACTATTCGAAATATATAATTGTTCAAATAGTTAAAACTATTTGAATGTGTTCAGAAAATATATTTATTTTTTAAATTTGTACTTATTAATTTTTGAAATAATAATAAATTTATAAACAATTGTTTATGACAAAACAAATGGTCAAAACAATTTGAAATAGGTAATTGTTCAAATAGTCATAACTATTTGAACTTGTTCGGTAAATAGATTTATTTTTTAAATCTCTTACTCATTAATTTTCAGAATATTAATAAATTAGTATTATTTTATTTTAAATAAGCCTATATGAATTGATACAATTGTTTTATAACGAAACAAAATGTCATAATGATTTGAAATAGATAATTATTCAAATAGTTATGACTATTTGGACTTCTTTGAACACATTTATTTTTAAAATTGTTACTTATTAATTGTTGAAATATTAATAAATTAATATTATTTTAATCCAAATAAGCTTGTATGAACAAAAACAATTATGACAAAACAAAATGCCATAATGATTTAAAATAAATAATTGTTCAAATAGTCATAACTATTTAAACTTATTCGATAAATATAATTATTTTTTAAATCTTTTACTTATTAATTGTTTGAATATTAATAAATTTGTATTATTTTATTTGAAATAAGCTTATATGAATAGAAAAATTATTTCATCACAAAACAAAAGGTTATAGCGATTTGAAATAGATTATTGTTCCAAATAGTCAAAACTATTTGAACTTGTTTAGTAAATAGATTCATTTTTTAAATCTCTTACTTATTAAGTTTCGAAATAATAATAAGTTAGAATTATGTTATTTTGAATAAGCTTGTATGAACAGAAACAATTGTTTAGTGATAAAACAAAAGGTTATAATGATTTGAAATACATAATTGTTCAAACAGTCATAACTATTTACACTGGTCAAGCCAACAAATTTATTTTTTAAATCCATTACTTATTAACTTTCAGAATATTAATAAATTAGCATTACTTTATTTCGAATAAGACTGTATGAATAGAAACAATTGTTTTATGACAAAACAAATAGTCATAACAATTTGAAATAAATAATTATTCAAAGAGTTAAACTAATTGAACTAGTTTAGTAAATAGATTTATTTTTTAATTCTCGTACTTATTAATTTTCAAAATACTAATAAATTAATATTATTTTATTTCGAACAAACTTATTTGAACAAAAACATTTGCTTATGACAAAACAAAAGGTCATAACTATTTGAAATGGATAATTGTTCAAATAGTCATAATTATTTGAACTGGTTTGGCAAACAAAACTATTTTTTTAAATCTCTTTTTGATTAATTTTTGAAATATTAATAAATTTATTTTATTTTATTTTGAATAAGTTAGTAAGAACCTAAAAAAATTGTTTTACAACAAAACAAAAAGATCATAACGATTTGAAATAAAGAGTTGTTCATATAACCTTAACTATTTGAACTAGTTCGGCAAATAAATTTATTTTTTAAATCTCTTTAGTTCTTAATTTTTAGAATATTATTTATATTAGTATTAATTTTATGACAGAACAAAAGGTTATAACAATTTGAAATATATAATTGTTCAAATAGTCATAATTATTTGAACTGCTTTCGGTAAATAGATTTATTTTTTAAATCTCCTACGTATTAATTTTTGAAATATTAATAAATTAGTATTATTTTATTTCGAATAGGCTTGTATGATGAAAAATAATTGTTTTATGACAAAACAAAAGTTCATAACAATTAGAAATAGATAATTGTTCAAGCTTTTATGAACTGAAACAATTATTTTATGATAAAATAAATGGTCATAATGATTTTAAATAAATAATTGTTCAAATAGTCATAACTATTTGAACTTGTTTGGTAAATAGATTTATTTTTTCTAATTTCTTTTCGATTAATTTTCTAAATGTTAATAAATTAGTATTATTTTATTTCAAATAAGCATGTATGAACTGAAACAATTATTTTATGACTAAACAAACAGTCGGGATGATTTGAAATAGATAATTGTTCTAATAGTCTTAACTATTTGAATTAGTTCGGTAAACACATTTGTTTTTTAAATCCTTACTTATTAATTTTAGAATATTATTAATTTAGCAATATTTTACTCCAAATAAGGTTGCATGAACAGAAACAAATGTCTTAGGACAAAACAAAGATCATAATGATTTGAGATATAAGTGTTCAAATAGTTATAACTATTTGAACTGGTTCGGTAAAGAGATTTAGCTATTAAATCTCTTAATAATTTTCAAAATAGTAATAAATTAGTATTATTTTATTCTAAATAATTTTGTATGAATAGAAACAATTGTTTTACAACAAAACAAAATGTAATAACAATTTGAAATATATAATAGTTCAAATGGACATGACTAGTTGAACTTGTTTGATAAATAGATTAATTTTTTAAATCTTCAACTTATTAATTTTTAGAATATTAATAAATTAGTATTATTTTATTTCAAATAAACTTGTATAAATAGAAACAATTGTTTTATGAGAAAACAAAAGATCATAATGATTTGAAATAAATAATTGTTCAAATAGTCTAACTATTTAAATTCGCTTGGTAAATAGATTTAATTTTTGAATCTTTTACTTATTAATTTTGGAATGTTAATAAATTAGCATTATTTTATTTTGACTAAGCTTGTTTGAATAGAAACAATTGGTTTATGACAAAACAAATGGTCATAATGATTTGAAATAGATAATTGTTCAAATAGTCATAACTATTTGAACATGTTCTATAAATGAATTTATTTTTTAATTTTTTACTTATTATTTTTGAATATTAATAAATTTTTAATATTTTATTCGAATTAAGCTTATATGAATAGAACCAATTGCTTTATGACAAAACAAAAGGTAATAATATTTTGAAATAGATAATTGTTTAGATAGTCATAACTGTTTGAACTTGTTCAGTAAACAAATTCATTTTTTTAATTCTCTTGCTCTTTAATTTTTAGAATATTAATAAATTGTTCAGTAAACATATTTATTTTTTAAATCTTTTACTTATTAATTTTTGAAATATTAATAAATTAATATTACTTATTAATTGTTCAAATAGTCATAACGAGTTCAACTTGTTCGATAAACATATTTATTGTCTAAATATTTTACTTATTAATTGTCTTAATATTAATAAATTTGTATTATTTTATTTGAAATAAGCTTGTACAAACAGAATAAATCATTTTATGACAAAACAAAAGGTTATAGTGATTTCAAATAGATAATTATTCAAATAGTCATAATTATTTAAACTTATTTGATAAACAAATTCATTTTTAAATCTCTTAATTATTAATTTTTGGAATATTAATAACATAGTATTATTTTATTTCGAATAAGCTTATATGAACTGAAATAATTTTTTATGACAATACAAAAGGTCATAACGATTTGAAATAGATAATTATTCAAATAGTCATGACTATTTGATCTAGTTCAATAAACATATTTATTTTCTAAATTTTTTACTTATTAATTGTCAAAATATTAATAAATTAGTAATATTTTAATTCGAATAAGCTTCTGTAAACAAAAACTATTGTTTTATAACAGAACAAAAAGTCATAAGATTTAAAATAAATAATTGCTTAAGTAGTCATAACTATTTAAATTAATTTGATAAATAGATATATTTTTCAATTCTCTTATTAATTTTCAAAATATTAATAGGTTAGTATTATTTTATTTCAAGCAAATTTATATGAACAAAACATTTATTTTATGACAAAACAAAATGTTATAACAATTTGAAATCGATAATTATTCAAATAGCCATAATTATGTTAACTGGTTCGGTAAATAGAATTATTTTTTAATCTCTTGCTTATTAATTTTTGAAATATTAATAAATTCATTTTATTTTATTCTAAATAAGCTAATATGATTTAAGAAAATTGTTTATGACAAAACAAAAAGTCATAGCGATTTGAAATAGATAATTATTCATATAGTCTTAACTATTTAAACTGGTTTGGCAAACAAATTTATTTTTAAATGTCTTAGTTATTAATTTTGAAAAATTATTAGATTAGTATTATTTTGTTTTGAATAAACTTGTATGAACAGAAATAATTGTTTTATGACAGAACAAAAAGGTTAACAAATTTGTTTTAAATCTTTTACTTATTAATTTTTGAATGTTAATAAATTTGGATTATTTATTCCAAATAAGCTTGTAAGATATGAAACAAATATTTTATGACTAAACAAAAGGTTTAAACGATTTGAAATAGATAATTATTGTAATAGTTTTAACTATTTAAATTGGTTCGACAAACACATTTATTTTTTAAATCTATAACTTATTAATTTTGAAATATTAATTAATTAGTATTATTTTATTTCGAATAAGCTTGTATGATAAAAAATAATTGTTTTATGACAAAATAAAAAGTCATAATGATTTAAAATAGATAATTGTTCAAATGGCCATAATTTTTTTAACTGATTTGGCAAACATATCTATTTTTTAAATTTCTTACTTATTAATTTAGGAAATATTAATAAATTAATATTATTTTATTCCATCTAAGCTTGTATTAACTAAAACAATTGTTTTATGACAAATCAAAAGGTTATAACGATTTTAAATAGACAAATGTTCAAATAATAATAACTATTTGAACCTATTCGGTAAACAATTTCTTTTTTTAAATCTCATTCATATAATTTTTCAAATGTTAATAAATTAGTATTAATTTATTCTAAATAAGTTTGTATGAACTAAAACAATTGTTTTATGACTAAACAAAATGTTAGAACGATTTGAAATAGATAATTATTCTAATAGTCTTAACCATTTGAACTGATTCAATAAACAAATTTATTTTTTAAATCTCTTATTAATTTTTGAATTATTATTAAATTAGTATTATTTTAATCCGATTAAGCTTGTACGAACAAAATAATTGTTTTACAACCAAAGCAAAGGTCATAATGATTTGGAATAGATAATCGTTCTTGTAGTCTTAACTATTTAAACTGGTTCGGCAATTAAATTTATTTTTTAATTTTCTTAGCTATTAAGTTTTGGAATATTATTAAATTAGTATTATTTTATTTCAAATAAAATAGTATGAATAGAACCAATTGTTTGATGACAAAATAAAAAGGTTATAATGATTTGAAATGGATAATTATTCAAATAGTCAAAACTATTTGAAATGGTTTGGTAAGCAAATTTACTTTTTAAATCTCTAATTGATTAATTCTTGAAATATTAATAAATTAGTATTATTTTTTTCAAAAAAGCTTATATGTTGAACAGCATTTGTTTTATGACAAAACAATCAATAATAATGATTTGAAATAGATAATTGTTTAAATAGGCATAATTATATGAACTGATTTAGTAAACTGATTTATTTTTTAAATCTCTTAATTATTAATTTTCAAAATATTAATAAAGTAGTATTATTTTATTTTGAATAAGCTTTTATGAACTAAAACAATTGTTTGATGACAAAACAAATGGTATAATGATTTTAAATAGATAAATGTTCAAATAGTCATAACTATTTAAACTTGTTCGCTAAATAGATTTATTTTTTCAAATCTCATGCTTATTAATTTTTTGAATGTTAATAAATTAGTATTATTTTATTCTAAATAAGCTTGTATGAACTAAAACAATTATTATATGACAAAACAGAAGGTCTAGAACGATTTGAAATAGATAACTATTCTAATAGATAACTATTTGAAATAGATAACGATTTGAATAGAAGCTAGTTGAACAACAAACACATTTATTTTTTAAAACTCTTAGTAATTTTAGAATATTATTAAATTAGTATTATTTTTATCTAAATAAGCTTGTATGATTAGAAATAATTGTTTTATGAGAAAACAAAGATCATAACAATTCGAGATTGATATTTATTCAAATAATTATAACTATTTGAATTAGTTCAGAAAATAGTTTAGCTTTTAAATCTCTTCCTTATTAATTTTTGAAATATTAATAAAGTAGTATTATTTTATTTAAGATAAATTTTTATGAACAGAAACAATTATTATATGACAAAACAAAAGGTCAGAATGATTTGAAATAGATAACTATTCTAATATTCTTAACTATTTGAACTGGTTCGACAAACACACTTATTTTTTAAACTCTTATTAATTTTTAGAATATTATTAAATTATTATTATTTTTATCTAAATAAGCTTGTATGATTAGAAATAATTGTTTTATGAGAAAACAAAGATCATAACGATTCGAGATTAATATTTATTCAAATAATTATAACTATTTGAATTCATTCAGAAAATAGTTTTAGTTTTTAAATCTCTTCCTTATTAATTTTTGAAATATTAATAAAGTAGTATTATTTTATTTAAGATAAATTTTTATGAACTGAAACAATTGTTTTTTGACAAAACAAAAGTCATAACAACTTCAAATAGATAATTGTTCAAATAGTTAAATCTATTTGTAGTTGTTCGATAAAGAGATTTATTTTTTGAAATCTCTTTCTCATTAATTTTTTGAATATTAATAAATTAGTATTATTTTATTTTGAATAAGTTTGTATGAACTAAAATAATTGTTTTACGACCAAACAAATGGTCAAAACAACTTGAAATAGATAATTGTTTTAATAGTCTAATGATTTGAGTTGGTTTGGCAAACACATTTTTTTTAAATCTCTTACATACTAATTTTTGAAATATTATTAAATTAGTATTATTTTAATCTGAATAAGCTTGTATAAAAAAACAATTGTTTTATAACAAAAAAAGGATGATAACAATTTGAGATAGATAATTATTCAAATAGTCATAACTATTTGAACTATTTCAGTAAATAGATTTAGTTTTTAAATCTTTTATTAGTTTTCAAAATATTAATTGATCAGTATTATTTTATTCTAAATAATTTTGCATGAACAAAACAATTGTTTTATGACAAAGCAAAAAATCATAACGATATGAAATAGATAGTTGTTCAAATGGACATGACTATTTGAACTTGTTTGATAAATAGATTTATTGTTTAAATCTCCTACCTATTAATTTCAAAATATTAATAAATTAGTATATTTTTATTCTGAATAAACTTGTATGAATAAAAACAATTATTTTATGACAAAACAAAAGATCATAACTATTTGAAATAAATAATAATTCAAACAATCATAACTATTTAAACTTGCTCGGTAAACAAATTTACTTTTTAAATTTTTTACTTATTAGTTTTTAGAATATTAATAAATTAGTACTATTTTATTTGGAATATGTTTGTATGAACAGAAACAATTGGTTTATGACAAAATAAAAGGTCACAACTATTTGAAATAGATAATTGTTCAAGTAGTCTAACTATTTGAACGTGTTCATAAAACATATTTATTTTTTAAATTTTTATATATTAATTTTTAGAATATTAATAAATTTATATTATTTTATTTGAAATAAGCTTGTATGAACAGAAATAATTATTTTATGATAGAACAAAAGGTCATAACAATTTGAAGTAGATAATTGTTTAAATAGTCATAACTATTTGAAATTTTCGATAAACAGATTCATAATTTAAATCTCCTACTCATTAATTTTTGGAATATTAATAAATTAGTATAATTTTATTTCGAATAAGCATATATGAATTGATACAATTGTTTTATGATGAAACAAAACAATTTAAAATATATAATTATTCAAGTAAATATAAATATTTGAACTTGTTTGATAAACATGTTTATTTTTAAAATCTTTTACTTATTAATTGTTGAAATATTAATAAATTAATATTATTTTAATCTAAATAAGCTTGTATGAACAAAAACAATTGTTTTATGACAGAAAAAAAGTCATAACAATTTGAAATAAATAATTATTTAAATAGTCGTAACTATTTGAACTTATTCGGTAAATATATTTATTTTTAAATCTTTTACTTATTAGTTGTATGAATATAAATAAATTTGTATTATTTTAATTGAAATAAGCTTGTATGAATACAAGAATATATTTTATGACAAAACAAAAGGTTATAGCAATTTGAAATTAAATAATTGTTAAAAATAGTCATAACTATTTCAACTTGTATGATAAACAAATTCAAATTTTAAATCTTTTACTTATTAATTTTGGAAATATTAATAAATTAGAATTATGTTATTTCGAGTCAACTTGTACGAACAGAAACAATTATTTTGTAACAATACAAAAGGTCATAATGCTTTGAAATAGATAATTGTTCAAATAATTATAACTATTTGTACTGGTTAGGCTAACAGATTCATTTTTTAAATCCATTACTTATTAATTTTTAGAATATCATTAAATTAGCATTACTTTATTCCGAATAAGACTGTATCAATAAAAACAATTGTTTTATGACAAAATAAATGGTCATAATGATTTGAAATAAATAATTGTTCAAATTGTTATAACCATTTGAATTGGTTTGGTAAACAGATTTATTTTTTACATCTCTTATTAATTTTCAAAATATTAATAAATTAATATTATTTTATTCAGAACAGACTTATATGAACAAAAACATTTGTTTTATGATATAACAAAATGTCATAACTATTTGAAATATATAATTATTCATATAGCCTTAACTATTTGAAACATTTGTTTTATGACATAACAAAAAGGTCATAACTATTTGAAATACATAATTATTCATATAGCCTTAATTATTTGAATTAGTTCAGCAAATAAATTTATTTTTTAAATCTCTTAGTTATTAATTTTCATAATATTATTAGATTAGTATTATTTTTTTCAAATAAACTTAGAAGAATATAAATAATTGTTTCACAACAAAATAAAAGGTTATAAGGATCTAAAATATATAATTATTCAAATAGTGATAACTATTTAAATTAGTTCAATAAGCATATTTATTTTTTAATTCTCCTACTTATTAATTTTTAAAAATTAATAAATTAGTATTATTTTATTTTGAATAGTCTTGTATGATGAAAAACAATTGTTTTATGACAAAACAAAAATTTATAATGATTTGAAATAGATAATTGTTCAAATGGCCATAATTATTTGAACTGATTCAATAAACTGATTTATTTTTTAAATTTTCAACTTCTTAATTTTTGAAATATTAATAAAGTATTATTATTTTATTTCAGATAAGCTTTTTTGAACTAAAACAATTGTTTTATGATAAAACAAATGGTCATAATGATTTTAAATAGATAATTATTCAAATAGTCATAACTATTTAAACTTGTTTAGTAAACAGATTTATTTTTTAAATTTCTTGCTTATTAACTTTTTGAATGTTAATAAAATTATATTATTGAATTTTGAATTAGCTTGTATGAACTAAAATTTTTTTTTATGACAAAACAAAAGGTCAAAACAATTTGAAATAGATAATTGTTCTAAAAGTCTTAACTACTATAACTAGTTGGCAAACACATTTATTTTTTAAATCTCTTACTTATTAATTTTTAGAATTTTATTAGTTTAGCAATATTTTACTCTGAATAAACTTGTATGAACATAAACAATTATTTTATGACAAAACAAAAATCATATTGATTTGAGATAGATAATTATTGAACTAGTCATAACTATTTAAATTGGTTTGGTAAATAGATTTTGTTTTTAAATCACTTATTAATTTTTGAAATATTAATAAATTAGTATTATTTTATTCTGACTAATTTTGTATGAATAAAAATAATTATTTAATGACAAAACAAAATGTTATAGTGATTTGAAATAGATAATAGTTCAAATGGACATGACTATTTGAACTTGTTTGGTAAATATATTTATTTTTTAAATCTCCATCTTATTAATTTTTAGAATATTAATAAATTAGTATTATTTTATTTTGAATAAACTTGTATGAATAGTAACAATTATTTTATGACAAAACAAAAGAATATAACGATTTGAAATAAATAATTGTTCAAATAGTCATAACTATTTGAACTCACTTGTTAAATAGATTTATTTTAAAATCTTTTACTTATTAATTTTTAGTATTTTAATAAATTAGTATTATTTTTATTCCGCATAATCTTTAATGAATAGAAACTATTGGTTTATGACAAAACAAAAGGTCATGACATTTGAAATAGATAATTATTCAAATAGTCATAACTGTTTGAACATATTCAGAAAACATTTTTTTCTCATTAATTTTTTGAATATTAATAAATTTACATTATTTTATTCAAAATAAGCTTGCATGAGCAAAACCAATTGTTTTATGACAAAACAAAAGGTCATAATGTTTTAAAATAGATAACTATTTAGATAGTCATAACTATTTAAACTTATTCGGTAAACAGATTCTTTTTTTAATTCTCTTACTCATTAATTTTTGGAATATTAATACATTAGTATTATTTTACTTCAAATAAACTTATATGAACTAAAACAATTGTTTTATTACAAAAGAAATGTCATAATGATTTGAAATAGATAATTATTCAGATTGGAATCACTGTTTGAACTTGTTTGGTAAACATATTTATTTTTTTAAATCTTTTCATTATTAATTGTCAAAATATTAATAAAATTAATATTATTTTAATATGAATAAACATGTATGAACAAAAACAATTATTTATGATAAAACAAAAAGTCATAACAATCTAAAATAAATAATTGCACAAATAGTTATAACAATTTGAACTTGTTCGGTAAACATATTTATTTTTTAAATTTTTTACTTATTAATTGTTAAAATATTAATAAATTAGCATTATTTTAATCCGAATAAGCATGCATGAATAGAAACAATTGTTTTATAATAGAACAAAAAGTCATAACGATTTAAAATAAATAATAACCCAAATAGTCATAATTATTTAAACTAGTTTGATAAATAGATTGATTTTTTAAATCTCTTACTAATATTTGAAATACTAATAGATTAGTATTACTTTATTCTGAACAAATTTATATGAATAAAAACATTTTTTTTATGACAAAACAAAAGGTCATAATGATTTCAAATAGATAATTGTTCAAATAATCATAATTATTTAAACTGGTTAGGTAAATAGAATTATTTTTTGAATCTCGTACTTATTAATTTTTGAAATATTAATAAATTCATTTTATTTTATTCCAAATAAGCTAGTATAAATTCAAATAAACTTATTTTATGACAAAACAAAAGGTCATAAAGATTTGAAATAGATAATTGTTCATGTAGTCTTAAATATTTGAATTGGTTTGATAAACAATTTTAGTTTTTAATTCTCTTAGTTATTAATATTTAGAATATTATTAGATTAGTTTTATTTTATTTTGAATAAGCTTGTATGAACAAAAATAATTGTTTTAGGACAAAAAAAAAGGTTATAATGATTTTAAGTTTACAATTGTTCAAATAGTTATAACTATTTGAACTAGTTCGATAAACAAATTTATATTTTAAATCTCTTACTTATTAATTTTTGAAAGATTAATAAATTAGTATTATTTTAATCCAAATAAGCTTTAATGTTCAAATACAATTGTTATATGACAAAACAAAAGGTAATAACAATTTGAAATATATAGTTGTTGACATGGCCATAATAATTTGAAGTTATTTGATAAACAACTTCACTTTTTAAATCAATTATTAATTTTTGGAATATTAATAAATTAGTATTATTTTATTTCGAATAAGCTTCTATGAACTGAAACAATTCTTTTATCACAAAACAAAAATTCATAACAATTTGAAATATATAATTGTTCATATAGTTTTAACTATTTGAACTGTTTCGGCAAACAAATTTATTTTTTAAATCTCTTAGTTATTAAATTTTGGAATATTATTAAATTAGTATTATGTTATTCTAAATAAGCTTATATGAACTGAAATAATTATTTTATAACAAAATAAAAGGTTATAATAATTTGAAATAGATAATTGTTTAAATAGGAATTGGTTCGGTAAACAGATTTATTTTTTAAATCTTCCACTTATTAATTTTTGAAATATTAATAAATTAATATTATTTTATTTTGAATAGGCTTGTGTGATGAAAAACACATGTTTTATGAAAAAACAAAAGTTCGTAACAATTTGAAATAGATAATTGCTTAAATAGCCATAATTATTTGAACCAATTTGATAAATTGACTTATTTTTTAAATCTCTAACATATCAATTTTTGAAGTATTAATAAAGTAATATTATTTTATTTCATATAAGCTTTTATGAACTGGAACAATTATTTTATGATAAAACAAAAGGTCTAAATAGATAATTGTTCAAATAGTCATAACTATTTGAACTTGTTCGATAAACAAATTTATTTTTTAAATTTGTTATTCATTAATTTTCTCAATATTAATAAATTAGTATTATTTTATTTCAAATAAGCATGTATAAACTAAAAAAAGTATTTTGTGACTAAACAAAATGTCAGAATGATTTAAAATAGATAATTATACTAATAGTCTTAACTATTTGAACTGATTTGACAAACACATTTATTTTTTGAATATCTTATTTTTTTAGAATATTATTAATTTAGTAATATTTTACTCCGAATAAGCTTATATGAATAAAAACAATTGTTTATAACAAAACAAAGATCCTAATGATTTGAGATAGATAATTGTTTAAAAAATCATAATTATTTGAACTAGTTTGACATATAGATTTAGTTTTTAAATCTCTTATTAATTTTTGAAATACTATAAATTAGTATTATTTTATTCTAAATAATTTTGAATGAATAGAAACAATTATTTTTTGACAAAACCAAATATCATAATGATTTGAAATAGATAATAGTTCAAATTGATAGGACTATTTGAGCTTATTTGGTGAACAAATTTATTTTTTAAATCTCCAACTTATTAATTTTTAGAATATTAATAAATTAGTATTATTTTATTACGAATAAACTTGTATGAATAAAAATGATTGTTTTATGACAAAATAAAAGATCATAATGATTTGAAATAAATAATTGTTCAAATAGTCATAACTATTTGAACTCGCTCGATAAACAAATTTATTTTTTAAATCTTTTACTTATTAATTTTTGAAAATGTAATAAATTAGTATTATTTTATTTTGAATAAGCTTTTATGAACATAAACAATTGGTTTATGACAAAGCAAAAGGTCATAACGATTTGAAATAGATAATTATTCAAATAGTCATAACTATTTGAAAATGTTTAGAAAATATATTTATTTTTAAATATTTATTTATTCATTTTTGAAATATTAACAAATTTATATTATTTTAATCGAAATAAGCATGCATAAACAAAACAAAATATTTTATGACAAAACAAAATTTGATAATTTTTGAAATAGATAATTGTTTAGATAATCATAACTATTTGAACATGTTTGGTAAATAGATTTTATTTTTTAATTATCTTACTCATTAATTTTTGAAATATTAATAAATTAGTATTATTTTATTTCAAATTATTTCAAATAAGCTTATATGAATTGAAACAATTATTTTATTACAAAAAAAAGGTTACGATGATTTGAAATAGATAATTATTTAAATAGTTATGACTAATTGAACTTGTTCAAAAAACATATTTATTTTTTAAAATCTTCTACTTATTAATTGCCAAAATATTAATAAATTAATATTATTTGAATTGATATAAGCATCTATGACAGAAACAATTGCTTTATGACTAAATAAAAAGCCATAACAATTTGAAATAAATAATTTTTCAAATACTCATAAAGATTTGAACTTGTTCGATAAATAGATGTATTTTATTTTTTCAATCTTTTACTTATTAATTGTCTTAATATTAATAAATTTTATTATTTTATTCAAAATAAGCTTGTATTGTTACCTTTATAGGTGAGATGGTGATCTAAGAGGGGGTGAATTGGATCTCTCCAAATTCTTCCCAAACAATGATTTCAATATAGTTGAATGGAATTAAAACAATAAGCATTTTTTATGAAAATATAATGCAAACAATAACAATTAATGAACATAAAATCAAATATAAACAACAATAAAATTGTAAGGAGATAGGGATAGAGAAATCAAACACAATGATTTATAGATGTTCGATCTTTCTCCATAAGGCACCTATGTCCTCTCTTCTTAGTTGTCCACACCAAGGCTTCAATTCACTATTCTTGAATTGAAAATACAACCTCTCTTTTTCTTTCTGAGGCTTAAGATAAAAACCTCTACCCTTTGTAGTATTTTACCCAATCTCACTATAAAGCTCTCAAGAGGATACCTCACCTCTTGTTCTCTTCCACCTTTGTATATCAAAAGTAATTTTGCAAACAATAGAACAACCTCTCTAAGGCTAAGTGTTTGCTAAGTTTAAGTACAACAAAATGATGAATGAACAACAAATATAATTTGGCTACAATAAATACAAAGATATAGACTTTGAAGGTCTAAAAACTCTTGATTATTTGAGAGAATGAAAATATGGCTTGTTGGCTCTTGCTCTCTTGATTCATCAATCTTGGTGTGTTGGAGTGTCCACTTTATAGAGAAATTGAAAAAATAGCCATTAGGGAAGCTTGGGAAGGAGAAATGCCTATTGAAAGCATGAAAAACTAGCCGTTGGAGTGATTTTGTCTAGAGGGGATCGATCGCTTGCTTGAGGGAATTGATTGGTTCATGTTTGGGGATGGCCATTTATGCTTGAAAAACAATGACCCAATCAATCCCTTTTTGTAGGGGATCGATTGATTAGGGGAGTGATCAATCCCTTACATAGGGTGATCGATCCCTTCTTGCCATTTCAATAGAAAATTCATTTCTAGATAAAAAAGCAATCGATCCCTTCCCTGAGGGGATCGATCTTGTCCAAGCTGGGTGGTTATTTCCTGTTTTATACTCTACTCACTAATTTGACCATAACTTGAGTTATACAAATCCAAATCACAAACTGTTTGAAGATTTAGAAACTAGACTTAAAAGGGCTTTCTATCAATATAAATTCATCACCTAATTCACTATGTATGAATTATGGTGAATTTTCAAAATTACCCCTTATGTAGTTTTTAGACAATTGCAGAGTGTCTAGTAAAAATTCAAAATCTTTTCTTAGAAAATTTAGATTTAGATTTTATTTGATCCATTAGAAAGTAGACTCAAAGAGCTTTCCAACCATATAAAATTCAAATATTAAAACTTTATGAATTAATACAGAAAAATAAAATAAGTTCAATGTTGGAAAACTTTGTTATTATAAAACAACTTTCTTAAGTTAATCTATTTCTCAAAACCAATATTATCAAAATTGTATTAAGTCCAAAGTGAATAAGTTCACTTTAATAACAATAATTGAACTTTCATTTAAGCTCAAATAAAGAATCTTTAAAGGTAGATTTGGTTTGAGAATATGAAAACAAAGAAAGGTTTGTTTAAGCTTTGAAAATCATATATTTATTTAGTACCAAAATATAAAACTTAAGAACATGTACTAAATAAATCTTTTTCAAAATCTTGATCAAGCTTATTTAGCTTAATGTTTTGTCATTTCAAAATAAGGATCAATTCAAGGCTAACATGTATGAACACAAAAAATCATTTTATGACATAACAAAAGGTTATAGCGATTTCAAATAGATAATTTTCAAAATAGTCAAAATTATTTAAACTTATTCGATAAACAGATTCATTTTTTAAATCTCTTATTTATTAATTTTCATAATATTAATAACTTAGTATTATTTTATTTTGAATAAGCTTATATGAATTGAAATAATTTTTTTCTGACAAAACAAAATGTCATAACAATTTGAAATAGATAATTATTCTAATAGTCATGACTATTTGATCTAGTTCGGTAAACATATTTACTTTTTGAATTTTTTACTTATTAATTGTCAAAATATTAATAAATTAGTATTATTTTAACCTAAATAACCTTGTATGAATATAAACAATTGTTTTATAATAGAATAAAAAGTCATAACTATTTGAAATAAATAATTATTTAAATAATCATAACTATTCGAGCACGTTTGATAAATATATTTACTTTTTAAAATCTTTTATTAATTTTTAAAATATTAATAGATTAGTATTACTTTATTCTGAATAAACATATATGAACAAAAACATTTGTTTTATGACAAAACAAAACTTCATAATGATTTGAAATGGATAATTGTTCAAATAATCATAATTATTTGAACTGGTTAGGTAAATAGAATTGTTTTTTAAATCTCTTACTTATTAATTATTGAAATATTAATAAATTCATTTTAGTTTATTCCAAATAAGCTAGTATGAATTCAAAAAAACTTATTTTATGACAAAACAAAAGGTCATAATGATTTGAAATAGATAATTGTTGATATAGTTTTTAAATATTTAAATTGGTTCAACAAACAAATTTATATTTTAATTCTCTTAGTTATTAATTTTTGAAATATTATTAGATTAGTATTATTTTATTTTGAATAAACTTGTATGAACAAAAATGTTTGTTTTATGATAGAACAAAAGGTAATAACAATTTAAAGTTTACAATTGTTCAAATAGTCATATATTTGAACTAGTTCGGTAAACAAATTTATTTTTTAAATCTCTTACTTATTAATTTTGAAAGATTAATAAATTAGTATTATTTTATTTCAAATAAGCTTGAATGATGAAAAAAATTGTTATATGACCAAACAAAAGGTCATAATTTTTGGTAAATAGATAATTGTTCATATAGTCTTAATTGTTTGAATTGCTTCAGAAAATTGGTATATTTTTTAAATCTTTTTGTTGTCAATTTTGGAAATATTATTAAATTAGTATTATTTTATTCCAAATAAACTCATATGAACTAAAAAAATTATTTTATAACAAAACAAAAGGTTATAACAATTTAAAATAGATAATTGTTCAAATAGCAACTGCTTCGGTAAACAAATTTATTTTTTAAAACTCCTACTTATTAATTTTTGAAATATTAATAAATTAGTATTATTTTATTCTAAATAAGCTTCTATGATGAGAAACAATTGTTTCATGACAAAACAAAAGTTCGTAACAATTTGAAATAGATAATTATTCGAACGGCCATAATTATTTGAATCGATTTGATAAACTGGTTTATTTTTTAAATCTTTAACTTATTAATAAAGTAATATTATTTTATTTTAAATAAACTTTTATAAACTGAAACAATTTTTTTATAATAAACAAAAGGTCATATTTATTCTAAATAGATAATTGTTCAAATAGTCATGACTATTTAAACTTATTCGGTAAATAGATTTATTTTTTTAAATTCCTTATTATCAATTTTTTTAATGTTAATAAATTGGTATTATTTTATTTCAAATAAGTATGTATGAACTAAAACAATTATTTTATGACTAAACAAAAGGTCAAAATGATTTGAAATAGATAATTTTTCAATAGTCTTAACTATTTAAATTGGTTTAATAAACACATTTATTTTTTAAATTTGTTATTATTTTTCATAATATTATTAATTTAGCAATATTTTACCATATAAGTTTGTATGAACATAAGCAGTTGTCTTATAACAAAACAAAGATCATAAAAATTTGAGATTGATAATTGTTCAAATAGTCAAAACTGTTTGAACTGGTTCGATAAATAGATTTAACTTTTAAATCTCTTACTAATTTTTGAAATATTAATAAATTAGTATTATTTTATTATGAGTAATTTTGTATGAATAGAAACAATCATTCTATGATAAAACAAAATGTCATAGTGAGTTGAAATAGATAATAATTCAAATAGACATGACTATTTGAACTTGTTCGATAGATAGATTTAATTTTTAAAATCTTCAATTTATTAATTTTTAGAATTTTAATAAATTAGTATTGTTTTATTTTGAATAAAATTGTGTGGATAGAAACAATTGTTTTATGACAAAACAAAATATCATAATGATTTGAAATAAATAATTATTTAAAGCATCATAACTATTTGAACTCACTCGGTAAACAAATTTATTTTTTAAATCTTATACTTATTAATTTTTGGAATTTTAATAAATTAGTATTATTTTATTAGGAATAAACTTTTATGAATAGAAACAATTAGTTTATGACAAAACAAAAAAGGTCATAACAAGTTGAAATAGATAATTGTTTAAATAGTCATAACTATTAGAACATGTTCAGAAAACATATTTATTTTTTAAATTTGTACTTATTAATTTTTGAAATATTAATAAATTTATATTAGTTTATTCAAAATAAGCTTGCATGAATAGAACCAATTGTTTAATGACAAAACATAAGGTCATAATGTTTTGAAATAAATAATTATTTTCATAGTCAGAATTATTTGAATATATTCAGTAAACAGATTAATCTTTTAATTATCTTACTCATTAATTTTCAAAATAATAATAAATTAGTATTATTTTATTTCAAATAAGCTTATATGAATTGAAACAATTGTTTTATTACAAAACAAAATGTCACAATGATTTGAAATAGATAATTATTCAAATACTCTTTAATATTTGAACTTGTTCAATAAACATATTTATTTTTTAAATCTTTTATTTAATATTTGTCAAAATATTAATAAATTAATATTATTTTAATTTGAATAAGCTTGTATGAATAGAAACAATTGTTTTATGACAAACAAAAGGTCATAACAATTTGAAATAAAATAAATGTTCAAATAGTCATAAAGATTTGAAACTTGTTCAGTAAATAGATTTATTTTTAAATTTTGTTACTTTATTAATTGTCTTAATATTAACTAAATTTATATTATTTATTCAAATAAGCTTGCATGAATAGAAAAGATCATTTTATGACAAAACAAAAGGTTATAAGCAATTTCAAATAGAATAACTGTTCAAATAGTCATAATTATTTAAACTTGGTTTCATTAACCAAAATGATTTTTTAATGACAAAAACAAACAGGTCCATAATGATTTGCAATAGATAATTATTCAAATAATCATGACTATTTGATCTAGTTTGGTAATCATATTGATTTTTTAATTTTTTTACTTATCAATTATTGAAATATTAATAAATTAGTATCATTTTAATCCAAATAAGCTTGTATGAATAGAAACTATTATTTTATAATAGAACAAAAAGTTATAACAATTTGAAATAAATAATTACTCAAATAGTCATAACTATTTGAATTGGTTTGATAAACAAAATTATTTTTTAAGTCTTTTATTAATTTTGAAATATTAATAGATTGGTATTATTTTATTCCAAACAAACATATATGAACAAAAACATTTGTTTTATGACAAAATGAAAGGCTATAGCGATTTGAAATAGATAATTGTTCAAATAGTCATAATTATTTGAATTGGTTAGGTAAACAAAATTATTTTTTAAATATCTTATTTATTAATTTTTTAATATGAATAAATTCATTTTATTTTATTTTGCATAAGCCAATATGAATTGAAAATATTGTTTTATGACAAAGCAAAACTAATTTGAAATAGATAACAGTTCATGTAGTCTTAAATATTTGAACTAGTTTGGCAAACAAATTTATTTTTTCAATCTCATTGTTATTTATTTTCAAAATATTTTTATATTAGTATTATTTTATTTCGAATAAGCTAGTATGAATAGAAATAATTGTTTTATGATAGAACAAAAGGTTATAACAATTTGAAGTGCATAATTGTTCAAATAGTCATAATTATTTAAAATAGTTTGGTAAACAGATTTATGTTTTAAATCTCTTATTAATTTTTAAAAGATTAATAAATTACTATTATTTAATTCTAAATAAACTTGTATAATAGAAAGCAATCGTTATATGATCAAACAAAAGGTAATAACAATTTGAAATAGATAATTATGGAAATGGCCATAATAATTTGAACTACTTCGATAAACAGATTCACTTTTTAAATCACTTACTTATTAATTATTGTAATATTAATAAATTAGTATTATTTTATTTTGAATAAGCTTGTATGAACTGAAACAATTGTTTTATAATAAAATAAAAGATCATAACGATTTTAAATAGACAATTATTCAAAACAGTCATAACTATTTGAATTTGTTTGGTAAACAAATTCATTTTTTTAAACTTTGGCTTATTAATTTTCAAAACATTAAGAAATTAGTATTATTTTATTTTGGATAAGTTTTTATGAACTGAAACAATTGTTTTATATCAAAACAAAAGATCATAATAATTTTAAATAAATAATTGTTCAAATAGTCATCACTATTTGAACTTGTTCAATAAATGGATTTATTTTTTCAAATATTTTCCTTATTAATTTTTTGAATGTTAGTAAATTTGGATTATTTAATTAAAAATAAGATTGTTAGATATGCAACAAATATTTTTTGACTAAACAAAAGGTCATAATGATTTAAAATATATAATTATTCTAATAGTTTTAACTATTTGAACTGGTTCAGTAAACATATTTATTTTTTAAATCACTTACTTATTAATTTTTGAAATATTATTAAATTAGTATTATTTTTAACCAAATAAGCTTCTATGATCAGAAATAATTGTTTTATGACAAAATAGAGATCTTAACTATTTTAAATTAATAATTGCTCAAATAGTCATAACTATTTGAATTGGTTTGGTAAACAAATTTATTTTTTAAATCTCTTACTTATTAATTTTTGAAGTATTAAAAAATTAGTATTATTTTATTTCAACTAAGCTTGTATGATAAAAAACAATTGTTTTATGACAAAAGAAAAGGTCATAACGATTTGAAATGGATAATCATTCAAATGGCCATAATTATTTTAATTGATTGGGTAAACAAATTTACTTTTTAAATTTCTTACGTATTATTTTAGGAAATATTAATAAATTAGTATTATTTTATTCCATATAAGCTTGTATTAACTGATAGAAATCAAAAGGTTATAACAATTTTAAATAAACAATTGTTCAAATAGTAATAACTATTTGAACTTGTTTGGTAAATAGATTTATTGTTATAAATCCCTTTCTTATTAATTTTTTAGATGCTCATATATTAGTATTAATTTATCTTGAATAAGCTTGTATGAACTAAAACAATTGTTTTATAACTAAACAAAATGTCAGAACGATTTCAACTAGATAATTGTTCTAATAGTCCTAACCATTTGAATTGATTTGGTAAACAAATTTATTTTTTAAATCTTTTACTTATTAATTTTTAAAATATTATTAAATTAATATTATTTTAATCAAAATAAGCTTGTACGAACAAAACAATTGTTTTACAACAAAAGAAAAGGTTACAACGATTTCAAATAGATAATCATTCATATAGTCTTAACTATTTGAACTGTTTGACAAGTGGATTTATTTTTTAATTTTTTGGTTCTTAAGTTTCAAAATATTATTAAATTAGTATTATTTTATTCTGAATAAAATAGTATGAATAGAATCGATTGTTTGATGATAAAATAAAAGGTTATAATGATTTGAAATAGATAATTATTCAAATAGTCAAAACTATTTGAAATGGTTTGGTAAATAGTTTTACTTTTTAAATCTCTTACTAATTAATTTTCTAAAATTAATAAATTAGTATTATTTTATTTTGAACAAACTTACATTAACAAAAACAATTATTTTATAACAAAATAAAAAGTAATAATGATTTCAAATAGATAATTGTTCAAATAGTTATAATTATTTGAGTTGGTTTGAAAAATAGAATTATTTTCTAAATCTCTTATAAATTTTTGAAATATTAATAAATTAGTTTTACTCTATTCCAAATAAGCTTGTAAAATAATTGTTTTATGATAAAACAAAAGGTCATAACAATTTGAAATAAATAATTGTTTAAATAGTCTTAACTGTTTGAATTGGTTCAACAAACAAATTTATTTTTTAAATCTCTTAGTTATTAATTTTCAAGATATTACTAAATTAGTGTTATTTTATTTTGAATAAGAATATATAAATAGAAACAACTGTTTTATTATAGAACAAAAGGTTATAACAATTTGATATAGATAATTGTTCAAATTGTCATAACTATTTAAATTGGTTTGGTAAATAGATTTATTTTTTAAATCTCTTATTAATTCTTGAAATATTAATAAATTAGTATTATTTTATTTCGAATAAGCTTGTATGTTGAAAAACAATTATTTTATGACAAAACAAAATGTAATAGTAATTTGAAATAGATAGTTGTTCAAATGGCCATAATTATTTGAACTTATTTAGTAAACTGATTTATTTTTTAAATCTCTTACTAACTTTCGAAATAATAAAAAAGTAGTATTATTTTCTTTTGGAAAAGCTTTTATGAACTAAAACAATTATTTTATGACTAAACAAAAGGTCAGAATGATTTGAAATAAATAATTGTTCTAATAGTCTTAACTATTTGAACTAGTTCAGTAAACACATTTATTTTTTAAATCTATTACTTATTAATTTTAGAATATTATTAGTTTAGCAATATTTTATTTTGAATAAATTTGTATGAACAAAAACAATTGTTTTATGACAAAACATAGATCATAAGAATTTGAGATAGATAATTATTCAAATAGCCATAACAATTTCAACTGGTCTAGTAAACATATTTAGATTTTAAATCTCTTATTAATTTTTGAAATATTAATAAATTAATATTATTTTATTCTAAATAATTTTGTATGAATAAAAATAATTGTTTTATTATAAACAAAATGTCATAACAATTTGAAATAGATCATAGTTCAAATAGGTATGATTTTTTAAACTTGTTCGATAAACAGACTACTTTTTTACGTTTCCAACTCATTAATTTTATTATATTAATAAATTAGTAATATTTTATTTCGAATAAACTTGTATGAATAGAAACAATTGTTTTATGACAAAACAAAAGTTTATAATGATTTGAAATAAATAACTATTCAAATAATCATAAATAGTTGAATTCGCTTGGTAAACAGATTTATTTTTTAAATCTTTTACTTATTAACTTTTGAAATTTTAATAAATTAATATTATTTTATTACGAATAAACTTGTATGAACAGAAACAATGGTTTATAACAAAAGGTAATAACAATTTGAAATAGATAATTGCGCAAATAGTCATAACTATTTGAACGAGTTAAGAAAATAGATTTATTTTTTAAAATTTTACTTTTTAAGTTTTGGAATATTAATAAATTTTTATTATTTTATTCAAAATAAGCTTGCATAAATAGAACCAATTGTTTTAAGACAAAACAGAAGGTCATAATGTTTTGAAATAGATAATTTTTTAGATAGTCATAACTATTTAAACTTGTTCAGTAAATAGATTCTTTTCTTAATTCTCTTGCTCATTAATTTTTGAAATATTAATAAATTAGTTTTATTTTACTTCAAATAAGCTCATATGAATTAAAACAATTGTTTTATTACAAAAGGTCATAATGATTTGAAATAGATAATTATTCAAATAGTCATTACTATTTGAACTTATTCGACAAACATATTTATTTTTTAAATTTTTTACTTATTAATTATCAAAATATTAATAAATTAAAATTATTTTAATCTGAATAAGTTTGTATGAATAGAAACAATTATTTTATGACAAAACAAAAAGTCATAACAAGTTGAAATAAATAATTGCTCAAATAGTCATAATGATTTGAACTTGTTTGGTAAACATATTTATTTTTTTAAAATCTTTTATTAATTGTCTTCATCTTAATAAATTTGTATTATTTTATTCAAAATAAGCTTGTATTAACTAAAACAATTGTTTTACCACAAATCAAAGGTTATAACAATTCTAAATAGACAATTGTTCAAATAGTAATAACTATTTGAACTTGTTTGATAAATAGATTTATTTTTTTAAATCTTTTTCTTATTAATTTTTTGAGTGTTAATAAATTAGTATTAATTTATTTTGAATAAGCTTGTATGAACTAAAGCAATTGTTTTATGACTAAACAAAAGGGGAAAACAATTTGAAATAGATAATTGTTCTACTAGTCTTAACCATTTGAATTGATTCGATAAACAAATTTATTCTTTAAATCTCTTATTAATTGTTCAAATAGTCATAACTATTTGAACTTGTTTGGTAAATAAATTTATTTTTTAAATATTTTACGTATTAATTGTCTAAATATTAATAAATTTGAATTATTTTCATTGTTCAAATAGTCATAACTATTCAAATTGGTTTGGTAAAAAAAATTATTTTTTAAATCTCTTACTTATTACTTTTTGAAATATTAATAAATTAGTATTATTTTATTTCAAATAAGCTTGAATGATGAAAAACAATTTCTTTATGACAAAACAAAAGATCATAACGATTTGAAATAGATAATTATTCAAATGGTCATAATTATTTTATTCTAAATAAAATAGTACAAATAAAACCAATTGTTTGATGACAAAACAAAAGGTTAAAATGATTTGAAATAGATAATTATTCAAATAGTCAAAACTATTTGAAATGATTTGGTAAACAAATTTACTTTTTAATCTCTTACTAATTAATTTTCTAAATACTAATAAATTAGTATTATTTTATTTCAAACAAATTTATATGAATAAAAACAATTGCTTTATGACAAAACAAAAAGTAATAATGATTTGATATATATAATTGTTCAAATAGTTATAATTATTTAAACTAGTTTGGTAAATAGAATTTTTTTAAAAATATCTTTCTTATAATATTTTTAAATATTAACAATTTTATTTTATTTTATTTTGAAGAAACTTGTATGAGTTGAAATAATTGTTTTATGATAAAACAAAAGGTCATAATGGATTTGAAATAGATAATTGTTCATATAGTCTTAACTATCTGAACTGGTTTGGCAAACGAATTTATTTTTTAAATCTCTTATGAATTTTCAGACTATTATTAAATTAGTATTTTTTTTTAATAAATTTGTATGAACAGAAATAATTATTTTATGACAGAGCAGAAGATTATAATAATTTGAAATAGATAATTATTCAAATAGTAATAAATATTTAAACTGGTCATAACTATTTAAACTAGTTTGGTAAATAGATTTATTTTTTAAATCTCTTACTAAATCTTGAAATATTAAAAAATTAGTATTATTTTATTTCAAATAAACTTGTATGTTGAAAAACAATTTTGTTATGACAAAACAAAAGGTAATAATGATTTTATTTAATATGTTAGAAAATAATTGTTTTATGACAAAATGAAAGGTAATAATGATTTGAAATAGATAATTGTTCAAATGGCCATAATTATTTGATTTGATTTGGTATACTGATTTATTTTTTAAATCGCTTACTTATTAATTTTTTAAATATTAATAAAGTAGTGCTATTTTATTTTGGATAAGTTTTTATACTAAAACAATTGTTTTATGAGAAAACAAAAGTTCATAATGATTTTAAATAGATAATTGTTCAAATAATCATAACTATTTGAACTTGTTTAGTAAAAAGATTTATTTTTTCAAATCTCTTGCTTATTAATTTTTAGAATGTTAATAAATTAGTTTTTTTTTTTTATTTTGAATAATTTTGTATGAACAAAAACAATTGTTTTATGACAAAACAAAAGGTCATAATGATTTGAAATAGATAATTGCTCTAATGGATATGACTATTTGAATTGATTTGATAAACAAATTAACTTTTTAAATCACTTATTAATTTTTAGATTATTAATAAATTAGTTTTATTTTATTTTGAATAAGCTTGAGTTAACTGAAACAATTGTTTTATGACAAAACAAAAAGTCATAACGATTTTAAATAGACAATTGTTCAAATAATTGTAACTATTTAAATTTTTTTAGCAAATAAATTTATTTAAAATTTTTTTTATTAATTTTGGAAATATTAAGAAATTAGTATTATTTTATTTTAGATAAGCTTTTATAAATTGAAACAATTGTTTTACGTCAAAGCAAAAGGTCATAATGATTTTAAATAAATAATTGTTCAAATAATCATAACTATTTGAACTTGTTCAATAAACATATTTATTTTTTTAAATCTTTTGCTTATTAATTTTCCAAATGTTAATAAATTTGAATTATTTTATTCTGAATAACCTTGTAAGATATGAAACAAATATTTTTGACTAAACAAAAGGTCAGAACAATTTGAAATAGATAATTATTCTAATAGTTTTATCTATTTGAACTGGTTCTACAAACATATTTATTTTTTAAATCTCTTACTTATTAATTTTTAAAATGTTATTAAATTAGTAATATTTTTAATCGAATAAGTTTCTATGATCAGAAACAATTGTTTTATGACAAAACAAAGATCTTAACAATTGGAGATTGATAATTATTCAAATAGTCATAACTATTTGAATTGGTTCAATAAATAGATTTATTTCTTAAAACTTTTACTTATTAATTTTTAAAATATTAATAAATTAGTATTTTTTTATTTCAAATAAACTTGTATGATCAAAAACAATTGTTTTATGACAAAAGAAAAAAGCCATAACAATTTAAAATAGATAATCATTCAAATGGCCATAATTATTTTAATAATTCAATAAACATATTTATTTTTTAAATTTCTTATTTATTAATTTAGGAAATATTAATAAATTAGTATTATTTTATTCCATCTAAGCTTGTAGTAACTGAAATAATTGTTTTATGACAAATTAAAAGGTTATAAAGATTTAAATAGACAATTGTTAAAATAGTAATAACTATTTGAACTTATTTGGTAAATAGATTTATTTTTTTAAATCTGTTTCTTATTAATTTTCAAATATTATTAATTAGTATTAATTTATTTTGAATAAGTTTGTATGAACTAAAACAATTGTTTTATGACTAAACAAAAGGTCAAAATGATTTGAAATAGATAATTGTTCTAATAGTTTTAACCATTTTAAACTGATTCAGTAAACAAATTTATTTTTTAAATCTCTTATTAATTTTTGAAATATTATTAAATTAGTATTATTTTAATCCAAATAGCTTGTATGGATAAAACAATTATTTTAAAACAAAACAAAAAGTAATAACGATTTGAAATAGATAATTGTTCAAATAGTCATAATTATTTGAATTGGTTTGGAAAGTTATAATTATGTTTTTGTATAGTCAAATAAGTATAACTATATGAACAATTTTCTATTTTAAATCGTTATTACTTTTTGTTTTGTCATAAAACAATTGTTTTTGTTAATATAAGTTTGTTCGAAATAAAATAATATTAATTTCTTAATATTTAGAAAATAAATCCGTAAGAGATTTAAAAAGTCAATCTGCTTACCAAACCATTTCAAATAGTTTTGACTATTTCAATAATTATTTATTTCAAATCATTATAACTTTTTATTTTGTCATTAAATAATTGGTTCTATTCATACTATGTTATTCAGAATAAAATAGTACTAATTTAATAATATTTTGAAACTTAACAACCAAGAAAATTAAAAAATAAATCTAATTGCTGAACTAGTTCAAATAATTAATACTCTATGAATGATTATCTATTTCAAATCATTATGACCTTTTCTTTTAATGTAAAACAATTGTTTTGTTCGTACAAGCTTATTTGGATTAAAATAATACTAATTTAATAATATTCTAAAAATTAATAAGTAGGAGAATTAAAAAATAAATTTGTTTACTGAATCAATTCAAATGGTTAAGATTATTAGACAAATTATCAATTTCAAGCCGTTCTAATCTTTTGTTTAGTCATAAAACAATTGTTTCAGTTCATACAAGCTTATTCAAAATAAATTAATATTGATTTATTAACATTTGGAAAATTAATATGAAAGAGATTAAAAAATAAATTTATTTACTGATCAAATTCAAATAAGTAAGTGATTTAAAAAGTGAATATGTTTACCGAATCAGTTCAAATAATTATGGCCATTTCAATAATTATCTATTTCAAATTGTTATTACCTTTTATTTGGTCATATGACAATTGTTTTTGATCAACAAGCTTATTCAAAATAAAATAATACTAATTTATTAATTGTTCAAAAATTAATAAGTAAGAGATTTAAAAAATAAATCTATTTAGCAAATTAGTTCAAATAGTTATGACTATTTGAGCAATTGTATACTTCAAATTGTTATAACCTATTGTTCTATCATAAAACAATTATTTCTGTTCATACAAGCTTATTCGAAATAAAATAATAATAATCTAATAATATTCTAAAAATTAATAGCTAAGAGATTTAAAAAAATAATATTGTTTGCCAAACCAATTCAAATAGTTAAGACTATATGAACAATTATCCATTTCAAATCATTATGACCTTTTGTTTTGTCATAAAACAATAGTTTCAATTCATACTAGCTTATTTAGAATAAAATAAAATAAATTTATTAATATTTCAAAAATTAATAAGTAAGAGATTTAAAAAATAATTATGTTTACCTAACCAATTCAAATAATTATGACTACTTGAACAATTATCTATTTCAAATTGTTCTGACATTTTGTTTTGTCATAAAACAAATGTTTTTGTTCATATAAGTTTGTTTGAAATGAAATAATACTAATCTATTAATATTTCAAAAATTAATAAGAATTTTAAAAAAATAAAACTATTTATCAAATCGGTTCAAATTAAGACTATTTAAGCAATTATTTATTTCAAATCATTATGACTTTTTGTTCTATTATAAAACAATAGTTTCTGTTCATACAAGCTTATTCGGATTAAACTAATACAAATTTATTAATATTTTGACAATTAGTAAGTAAAAAATGTAAGAAAATAAATTATTGAACTAGATCAAAGAGTCATGACTATTTGAATAATTATCTATTTCAAATCATTATGACATTTTCTTCTATCATAAAAAATATTTCAATTCATATAAGCTTATTTGGAATAAAATAATATTAAGTTATTAATATTATGAAAATTAATAATTAAGAGATTTAAAAAATGAATCTGTTTACTGATCAAGTTTAAATAATTATGCTTATTTGAACAATTATCTATTTGAAATCGTTATAACCTTTTGCTTTGTCATAAAATGATTTTTTCTGTTGATACAAGCTTATTTCGAATAAAATAATATAAATTATTTAATATTAAGACAATTAATAAGTAAAAGATTTAAAAAATAAATTTGTTTACCAAACAAGTTCAAATCATTATGACTATTTGAATAATTATTTATTTCAAATTGTTGTGACTTTTTGTTTTGTCATAAGACAATTGTTTCTATTCATACAAGCTTATTCAGAATAAAATAATATTAATTTATTAATATTTCAACAATTTAAATTTAAAAGATTTAAAAAATAAATTTGTTTACTAAACAAGTTCAAATAGTCATGACTATTTGAATAATTTTCTATTTCAAATCATTGTGACCTTTTGTTTTGTAATAAAATAATTGTTTTAGTTCATATAAGCCTATTTGAAATAAAATAATATTCATTGATTAATATTCCAAAAATTAAAGAGTAAGAGAATTAAAAAAATGAATTTGCTTACCAATCAAGTTGAAATATTTATGACTATATAAATAATTATCAATTTCAAAACATTATGACATTTTGTTTTTTCATAAAACAATTGGCTCTGTTCTTGCCAGCGTATTTTGAATAAAATAATATAAATTTATTAATATTCCAAAATTAATAAGTAAAATTTTAGAAAATAAAACTATTTTCTTAACACGTTCAAATAGTTATAACTATTTGAACAATTATCTATTTCAAATCATTATGACCATTAGTTCTGTCATAAAACCAATTGTTTCTATTCAAATAAGCTTATTTGGAATAAATAATTCTAATTTATTAATATTCCAAAATTAATAAGTAAAAGATTTAAAAAATAAATTTGTTTACTAAGCGAGTTCAAATAGTTATGACTATTTGAATAATTATTTATTTCAAATCGTTATGATCATATAATTTGCCATAAAACAATTGTTTCTATTCATACAAGTTTATTTGGAATAAAATAATACTAATTTGTTAACATTCTAAAAATTAATAAGATGAAGATATAAAAAATTAATTAGTTTATCAAACAAGTTTAAATAGTCATGTCCATTTGAACCATTATCTATTTGAAATCATTATGACATTTTGTTTTGTCGTAAATAATTGTTTCTATTCATACAAAATTATTTACAATAAAATAACACAAATTTATTATTATTCAAAAATTAATAAGAGATTTAAACTACTAAATCTCTTTACCAAACTAGTTTAAATAGTTATAACTATTTAAATAATTATCTATCTCAAATCATTATAATCTTTATTTTGTCTTAAAACATTTGTTTCTGTTCATACAAGCTTATTCGGAGTAAAATACTACTAAGTTAATAACATTCTAAAAATTAATAAGTAAGGATTTAAAAAATGAATGTGTTTGTCGATCCAATTCAAATAGTTAAGACTATTAGAATAATTATCTATTTCAAATTTTTTTGACCTTTTGTTTAGTCATAAATAATTGTTTCAGTTCATACATGCTTATTTGAAATAAAATAGTACTAATTTATTAACACTAAAAAAATTAATAAGCAAGGAATTTTAAAAAAAAAATTGTTTTCCGAACAAGTTCAAATAGTTATGATTATTTGAAAAATTATCCATCTAAAATCATTACGACCTTTTATTTTATCACAAAACAATTGTTTCAGATCATAAAAGCTTATCCCAAATAAAATAATGTTACTTTATTAATATTTTAAAAATTGATAAGTTACAGATTTAAAACATAAATCAGTTTATCGAATCAGTTAAAAAATTATAGCCATTTTAACATTTATCATTTTCAAATCGTTATGAACTTTTTGTTTTGTCATAAAACAATTGTTTTTCATCATACTAGCCTGTTCGTAATAAAATAATATTAATTTATTAATATTTCAAAAATTAATAAGTAGGAGATTTAAAAAATAAATCTGTTTATCAAACCAATTCAAATAATTATGACTATTTGTATTTCAATTTCTTATAACCTTTTGTTTTGACATAAAACAATTATTTCTATTCATAAAAATTTATTTGGAATAAAATAATACTAATGTAATAATATTCTAAAAATTAATAACTAATAGATTTAAAAAATAAATTTGTTTGCTAAACCAGTTCAAATAGTTAATGCTATATGAACAATCCTTTATTTTAAATTGTTATGACATTTTGTTTTATCGTAAAATAATTTTTTCAGTTCTTACTAACATATTCAGAATAAAATAAAAAAATTTATTAATATTTCAAAAATTAATCAATAAGAGATTTAATAAATAATAATGTTTGCTGAACCAGTTGAAATAATTATAAGTATTTGAATAATTATCTATTTAAAATCATTATGACCCTTTCTTTTGTCATAAAACAAATGTTTTTGTTCAAATAAGATTATTCAAAATAAAATAATATTAATTTATTAATATTTTGAAAATTAATAAGTAAGAGAATTAAAAAAAAGACATTTACTAAACCAGTTCAATTAGTTATAATTATTTGAACAATTATTTATTTCAAATCATAATGACTATTTGTTTTATCATAAAACAATTGTTTTTGTTTATACAATCTTATTCAGAATAAAGTAATGCTAATTTATTAATATTCTAGAAATTAATAAGTAATGGATTTAAAAAAAGAATCTGTTAGCCTAACCAGTGTAAATAGTTATGACTATTTGAACAATTATCTATTTCAAATCATTATATCCCTTTGTTTTATCATGAAACAATTGTTTCTGTTCATGCAAGCTTATTTGAAATAACATACTTCTAATTTATTAATATTTTAAAAATTAATAAGAGATTTAAAAAATGAATCTGTTCATCGAACAAGTTCAAATAATTATGATTATTTGAACAATTATCTATTTCAAATCACTATAATATTTTGTTTTGTCATAGAAAAATTTATTCTATTCATAAAAGCTTGTTTCAAATAAAATAATACAAATTTGTTAATATTAAAAAAATTAATAAGTAAAAAATTTATAAAAATAAATATATTTACCAAATAAGTTCAAATAGTTATGACTATTTGAACAATTATTTATTTTAAATTGTTATGACTTTTTGTTTTGTCATAAAACAATTGTTTTTGTTCATACAAGCTTATTCGAATTAAAATAATATTAATTTATTAATATTTAGATAATTAATAAGTAAAATATTTTAAAAATAAATATGTTTACCAAATAAGTCCAAATAATCATAACAATTTGAATAACTATCTACTTTAAATCGTTATGACCTTTGTTTCATTATAAAACAATTGTACTAGTACTTATAGGCTTATTTGAAATAAAATAATACTAATTTATTAATATTTTGAAAATTAATGAGCAAAAGATTTAAAAATGAATCTGTTTACTGAATAAATTCAAATAGTTATGACTATTTGAACAATTATCTGTTTCAAATCATTATGACCTTTTGTTTTGTCATAAAATAATTGTTTCTACTCATACAAGCTTATTCTGAATAAAATAATATAAATTTATTAAGTAGAAATTTAAAAAAATAAATCTATTTTTTGACATGTTCAAATAGTTATGACTATTTGAACAATTATCCATTTCAAATATTTATGACATTTTGTTTAGTCATAAACCAATTGTTTCTATTCATACAAGCTTATTCGAAATAAAATAATATTAATTTATTAATATTTCAAAAATTAATATGTAAAAGATTTAAGAAATAAATTTGTTTACTAAGCAACCTCAAATAGTTATGACTGTTTGAACAATTATTTATTTCAAATAGTTCTAATCTTTTGTTTTGTCATAAAATAATTGTTTCTATTCATACAAGTTTATTCAGAATAAAAAAATACTAATTTATTACTATTTTGAAAATTAATAGGTAGGAGATTTAAAAAATAAATCTGTTTACTAAATAAGTTCAAATAGTGATATCCATTTGAACAATTATCTATTTCAAATCGTTATGACCTTTTGTTCTGTCGTAAAATAATTTTTTTTGTTCATATAGAATTATTCAAAATAAAATAATATTGATTTATTAATATTTTAAAATTTAATAAAAGATTTAAAAACTAAATATGTTTACTGATCCAATTCAAATAGTTATGACTATTTGAACAATTATCTATCTTAAATCATTCTGATCGTTATTTTGTCATAGAACAATTTTTTTGTATAAACTTATTTGAAATGAGATAATACTAATTTAATAATAAAAATAAATGTGTTTTGCCAAACCAGTTCAAATAATTAATACTATTAGAACAATTATTTATTCCAAATTGTTCTAACCTTTAGTTTAGTCATAAAACAATTATTTCAGTTCATACTAGCTTATTTGGAATAAAAAAATATTAATTTATTAACATTAAAAAAATTAATAAGCAAGATATTTAAAAAAATAAATCTGTTTACTGAACAAGCTCAAATATATATGACTATTTGAATAATTATCTATTTAAAATCATTATGACCTTTTGTTTTGTCATAAAACAATTGTTTTAGTTCATAAAAACTTATCCAAAATAAAATAATACTACATTATTAATATTTCAAACATTATTAAGTAAGAGATTTAAAAACTAAAGTTGTTTTTCGAACTAGGTCAAATAGTTACAACTATTTCAACAAATATCAATCTCAAATCGTTACGATCTTTGTTTTGTCATAAAAAAAATGTTTCTAATCATACAAGCTTATTCGGATAAAAAAAATTAAGTTAATAATATTTCAAAAATTAATAAGTAAGGGATTTAAAAAACAAATGTGTTTGCCAAATCAGTTCAAATGGTTAGAACTATTAAAATAATTATCTATTTCAAATCGTTCTAACCTTTTGTTTAGTCATAAAATAATTGTCTTAGTTCATACAAGCTTATTTGGAATAAAATAATACTAATTTATTAACATTCAAAAAATTAATAAGCAAGAGATTTAAAAAAATAAATCCATTTATTGAACTAGTTCAAATAGTTGTGATTATTTGAACAATTCTCTATTTAAAATCATTATGAACTTTTGATTTGTCATTAAACAATTGTTTCAATTCATAAAAGCTTATCCAAAATAAAATAATACTACTTTATTAATATTTCAAATATTAATAAGTAAGAGATTTAAAAAATAAATTAGTTTACTGAATAGTTCAAATTATGGTCATTTGAATAATTATTTATTTCAAATCATTATTACCTTTCGTTTTCTCATAAAAAAATTATTTTTCAACATACAAGCTTATTTGAAATAAAAATGTTATTTCCTTTCGTTTTGTCTATTTTTCAACCTACAAACTTATTTGAAATAAAATAATATTAATTTATTAATATTTCAAGAATTAGTAAGAAATTTAAAAAATAAATTTGTTTACTAAACTAGTTCAAATAGTTATAACTATTTGAACAATTATCTATTTCAAATTGTTATAACCTTTTGTTCTATCATAAAACAATTATTTTTGTCCATACAAGTTTATTTAGAATAAAATAATACTAATTTAATAATATTCTAAAAATTCATAAATAAGAGATTTAAAAAATAAATCCGTTTGCCAAACTAGTTTAAACAGTTAAGACTATATGAACAATTATCTATTTCAAATCGTTAGGACATTTGTTTTGTCATAAGACAATTATTTTAGCTCATACAAGTTTATTCAGAATAAAATAATACTAATTATGAATATTTATAAAATTAATTAGTAAGAGATTTAAAAAATAAATCTATTTACCAAATCATTTCAAATAGTTTTGGCTATTTGAATAATTATCTATTTCAAATTGTTATAACCTTTTGTTTTATGATGATACCATTGGTTCTATTCATACTATTTTATTTGAAATAAAATAATACTAATTTAATAATATTTCAAAACTTAATAACCAAGAAAATAAAAAAATAAATCTAATTAAAGAACCAATTCAAATAGTTAAGATTATATAAACGATTATCAATTTCAAATCATTATGACCTTTTATTTTGCCATAAAACAAATTTTTTTATTCATATAAGCTTATTCAGAATAAAATAATACAAATTTCATAATATTTCAAAAATTAATAAGAGATTTGAAAAATAAATTTGTTTATTGAACTAGTTCATATGGTTAAGACTATTATAACAATTATCTATTTCAAGTTATTCTGACCTTTTGTTTAGTCATAAAACAATTGCTTAAGTTCATACAAACTTATCAGGAATAAATTAATACTAATTTATCAACATTCAAAAAATTAAAAAGAAAGAGATTTTAAAAAATAAATCTATTTACCGAACAAGTTCAAATAGTAATTCTTATTTGAACAGCTATCTATTCAAAATTGTTATGACCTTTTTTTTTGTCATAAAACAATTGTTTTAGTTAATACTAGCTTATATGGAATAAAATAATACTAATTTATTAATATTTCTAAAATTAATAAGTAAGAGATTTAAAAAATAAATTTGCTTACTGAATCAATTAAAATAATTATGGCCATTCAAACAATTATTTATTTCAAATTTTTATGACCTTCTGTTTTGTTATAAAACAATTAGTTTTGATCATACAAGCTTATTCGAAATAAAATAATACTAATTTATTAATATTTCAAAAATTAATAACTAAGAGATTTAAAAAATAAATCTATTTATCAAACTAGTTTGAATGGTTATGACTATTTGAACAATTATCAATCTTAAATTGTTATGATCTTTGTTTTGTCATAAAATATGTTTTTGATCATAAAAGCTTATTCGATTAAAAATAATAATAATTGAATAATATTCCAAAAATTAATAAGAGATTTCAAAAATAAATATGCTTGTTAAACTAGTTCAAATAGTTAAAACTATTAGAATTATTATCTACTTCAAATCATTCTGACCTTTTTTTAGTCATAAAATATCATACAAGCTTATTCAAAATAAAATAATCTGAATATATTAACATTCAAAAATTAATAAATAAGAGATTTGAAAAAATAAATTTGTTTATCGAACAAGCTCAATTTAAGACTATTTGAGCAATTGTATATTTAAAATCATTATGACATTTTGTTTTGCCACAAAACAATTGTTTCAATTCATATAAGCTTATTCGAAATAAAATAATAATAATTTATTAATATTTTAAAAATTAATAAGTGAATTAAAAAGTGAATCTATTTACTGAATTAATTCAAATAATTATGATAATTTTAACAATTATCTATTTCAAATTGTTACGAACATTTGTTTTATCATAAAATAATTGTTTTTCATCATACAAGCTTATTTGAAATAAAATAATACTAATTTATTAATATTTCAAAAATTAACAAGAGATTTAAAAAATAAATATGTTTATCGAACTAGTTCTTATTTTAGTTATTACCTATTTCAAATCATTATAACCTTTTGTTCTGTCATAAAATAATAGTTTCAGTTCATACAAGCTTATTCAAAATAAAAATATACTAATTTAATAATATTAAAAAATTTAATAACTAAAAGAATTAAAAAATAAATCTGTTTGCTAAAGTAGTTCAAATAGTTAAGACTACATTAACAATTATCTATTTAAAATTGTTATGACCTTTTGTTTTGTCATCAAACAATCATTTTAGTCCATACAAGCTTATTCAAAATAAAATAATACAAATTTATTAATATTTCAGAAATTAATAAGTGATTTAGAAAGTGAATCTATTTATCGAATCATGTCAAAAAATCATGGCCATTTCAACAATTATCTATTTCAAATCGTTATTACCTTTTGTTTGGTCATATAACAAATGTTTTTGATCATTCAAGCTTAGTCAAAATAAAATGATACTAATTTATTAATCTTTCAAAAATTAATAAGAGATTTAAAAATTAAATTGTTTATTGAACTAGTTCAAATAGTTATGACTATTTGAAAAATTATATACTTCAAATTGTTATAACCTTTTTTTCTATCATAAAACAATTATTTTTGTTCATAGAAGCTTATTCAAAATAAAATAATACTAATCTAATAATATTCTAAAAATTAATAATGAAAAGAATTAAAAATAAATTTGCTTACCAAACTAGTTCAAAAATTTAAGACTATAATAACAATTATCTATTTCAAAATGTTATGACCTTTTGTTTTATCGTAAAACAAAATTTTCAATTCATACAAGCTTATTCGGGATAAAAGAAAATGAATTTATTAATATTTCAAAAATTAGTAAGTAAGAGATTTAAAAAAATAATTTTGTTTCCCTAACTAATTCAAATAATTATGACTATTTGAACAATTATCTATTTTAAATCGTTATGACCTTTTGTTTTGTCATAAAACAAATGTTTTTGTTCATATAAGTTTATTCGGAATAAAGTAATACTAATCTATTAATATTTTGAAAACTAATAAGAGACTTAAAAAATAAATCTATTTATCAAACCAGTTTAAATAGTTATGACTATTTAACAAATTATTTATTTCAAATCGTTATGAATTTTGTTTTGCTATAAAACAATTGTTTCTGTTAATACAAGCTTATTCGAATTAAAATAATACTAATTTATTAATATTTTGATAATTAATAAGTGAAAATTTCAAAAAATAAGTATGTTTACCAAACTAGATCAATTAGTCATGACTATTTAAATAATTATTTATTTCAAATTGTTATGATCTTTTGTTTTGTCATAAAATAATTGCTTCAGTTCATATAAGTTTATTCGAAATAAAATAATACCAACTTATCAATATTTTGAAAATTAATAATTAAGAGATTTAAAAAAATGAATTTGTTTTTCGGACAAGTTTAAATAATTATGACAATTTAAACAATTATTTATTTGAAATCACTATAACTTTTTGTTTTATCATAAAACAATTCTTTTTTGTTCATACAAGCTTATTTTGAAAGAAATAATATAAATTTATTAATATTAAGACAATTAATAAGTAAAACATTTAAAAAATAAATCTGTTTATCGAACCAAGTCAAATCCTTATGACTATTTGAATAATTATTTATTTGAAATTTTTATAACTTTTTTTTGCCATAAAATAATTATTTTCATTTGTACAAGGTTATTTGAATTAAAATAATATTAATTTATTAATTTTTGGACAATTAATAAGTGGACGATTTAAAAAATAAATATGTTTACCGAATAAGTTGAAATAGTCATGACATTTGAATAATTAACTATTTCAAATCATTATAAACCTTTGTTTTGTAATAAAACAATTACTTCAGTTCAAATAAGCTTATTTAAAATAAAATAATACTAATTTATTAATATTCTAAAAATTAATGAGAAAGAGAATTAAAAAATGAATCTGTTTACTAACCGTGTTTATGACTATCTAAACAATTATCTATTTTCAAACATTATGACATTTCGTTTTGTCAAAAAATAATTGTTTTTCTTCATGCAAGCTTATTCTGAAAAAATAATATAAATTTATTAATATTCCAAAAAATAATAAGTAAAAATTTTAAAAATAAATGTGTTCTTGACACTTTCAAATAGTGACAACTATTTAACAATTATCTATTTCAAATTGCTATGACAATTTGTTTTGTCATAAACCAATTGTTTCTGTTCATAAAAGCTTATCCGAAATAAAATAATACTAATTTATTAAAATTCCAAAAATTAATAAGTAAAATATTTAAAAAATAAATCTATTTACCTAGTGAGTTCAAATAGTTATGACTATTTGAATAATTATTTATTTCAAATCATTATGATCTTTTGTTTTGTTGTCAAACAATTGCTTCTATTCATACAAGCTACTTCGAAATAAAATAATACTAATTTATAATATTTCAAAAATTAATAAGAGATTTAAAAATTAAATCCGTTTATTGAACCAATTTAAATAGTTATGACTATTTGAAAAATTATATACTTCAAATTTTTATAACCTTTTGTTCTATCATAAAATAATTATTGCTGTTCATAGAAGCTTATTAAAAATAAAATAATACTAATCTAATAATATTCTAGAAATTAATAGCGAAGAGAATTAAAAGTAAATTTGTTTACCAAACTAGTTTAAATATTTAAGACTATAATAACAATTATCTATTTCAAAATGTTATGACTTTTTCTTTTATCATAAAACAAAATTTTCAATTCATACTAGCTTATTCGGGATAAAATAAAATGAATTTATTAATATTTCAAAAATTAGTAAGTAAGATTTAAAAAAATAATTTTGTTTCCCCAACCAATTCAAATAATTATGATTATTTGAACAATTATCTATTTTAAATCGTTATGACTTTTTGTTTTGTCACAAAACAAATGTTTTTGTTCATTTAAGTTTATTTAGAATAAAGTAATACTAATCTATTAATACTTTGAAAATTAATAAGAGACTTAAAAAATAAATCTATTTATCAAACCAGTTCAAATAGTTATGACTATTTATCAAATTATTTATTTCAAATCGTTATGACTTTTGTTCTGCTATAAAACGATTGTTTCTATTCATACAAGCTTATTCAAATTAAAATAATACTAATTTATTAATATTTTGACAATTAATAAGTGAAAAATTCAAAAAATAAATATGTTTACCGAACTAGATCAATTAGTCATGACTATTTAAATAATATTTATTTCAAATTGTTATGATCTTTTGTTTTGTCATAAAATAATTGTTTCAGTTCATATAAGTTTATTCAAAATAAAATAGTACCAATTTATCGATATTTTGAAAATTAATAATTAAGAGATTTAAAAAAATGAATTTATTTTCCAGACAAGTTTAAATAATTATGACAATTTAAACAATTATTTATTTGAAATCACTATAACTTTTTCTTTTATCATAAAATAGTTCTTTTTGTTCATACAAGCTTATTTTGAATAAAATAATCTAAATTTATTAATATTAAGTCAATTAATAAGTAAAATATTTAAAAAATAAATCTGTTTATCGAACCAAGTCAAATTCTTATGATTATTTGAATAATTATTTATTTGAAATTGTTATAACTTTTTGTTTTGCCATAAAATAATTGTTTTTGTTTGTACAAGGTTATTGGATTAAAATAATATTAATTTATTAATTTTTTGACAATTAATAAATGGACGATTTAAAAAATAAATATGTTTATCAAACAAGTTGAAATAGTCATGACAATTTGAATAATTAACTATTTCATATTGTTATAACCCTTTGTTTTGTAATGAAACAATTGTTTCATTTCAAATAAGTTTATTTAAAATAAAATAATACTAATTTATTAATATTTTAAAAATTAATGAGAAGGAGAATTAAAAAATGAATCTGTTTACCAACCATTTTTTTAACTATCTAAACAATTATCTATTTTCAAACATTACGACCTTTCGTTTTGTCATAAAATAATTGTTTTTGTTCATGCAAGCTTATTTTGAATAAAATAATATAAATTTATTAATATTCCAAAAATTAATAAGTAAAAATTTTAAAAATAAATTTTTGTTCTTGACACTTTCAAATAGTTATGACTATTTAACAATTATCTATTTCAAATTGCTATGACAATTTGTTTTGTCATAAACCAATTGTCTCTGTTCATAAAAGTTTATTCGGAATAAAATAATACTAATTTATTAAAATTCTAAAAATTAATAAGTAAAATATTTTTAAAATAAATCTATTTACCTAATGAGTTCAAATAATTATGACTATTTAAATAATTATTTATTTCAAATCATTATGATCTTTTGTTTTCTCGTAAAAAATTGCTTCTATTCATACAAGCTTAGTTGAAATAAAATAATACTAATTTATAATATTTCAAAAATTAATAAGAGATTTAAAAATTAAATCTATTTATTGAACCAGTTCAAATGGTTATGACTATTTGAAAAATTATATACTTCAAATTGTTATAACCTTTTGTTCTATCGTAAAACAATTATTTACATTCATAGAAGTTTATTCAAAATAAAATCATACTAATCTAATAATATTCTAAAAATTAATAACAAAGTGAATTAAAAATAAATTTGTTTACCAAACTAGTTCAAATATTTAAGACTATAATAACAATTATCTATTTCAAAATGTTATGACCTTTTCTTTTATCATAAAACAAAATTTTCAATTCATACTAGCTTATTCAGGAAAAAATAAAAATGAATTTATTAATATTTCAAAAATTAATAAGTAAGAGATTTAAAAAAAGTAAGTTTGTTTCCCCAACCAATTTAAATAATTATGACTATTTGAACAGTTATCTATTTTAAATTGCTATGACCTTTTGTTTTGTCATAAAACAAATGTTTTTATTCATATAAGTTTATTCGAAATAAAGTAATACTAATCTATTAATATTTTGAAAACTAATGAGAGACTTAAAAAATAAATCTATTTATCAAACCACTTCAAATAGTTATAACTGTTTAACAAATTATTCATTTCAAATCATTATGACTTTTGTTCTGCTATAAAAAAAATATTTCTATTCATACAAGCTTATTCAAATTAAAATAATACTAATTTATTAATATTTTGACAATTAATAAGTGAAAATTTCAAAAAATAAATATATTTACTGAACTAGATCAATTAGTCATGACTATTTAAATAATTATTTATTTCAAATTGTTATGATCTTTTGTTTTGTCATAAAAGAATTGTTTCAGTTCATATAAGTTTATTCGAAATTAAATAATACCAATTTATCAATATTTTGAAAATTAATAATTAAGAGATTTAAAAAAATGAATTTGTTTTCCAGACAAGTTTAAATAATTATGACAATTTAAACAATTATTTATTTGAAATCACTATAACTTTTTGTTTTATCATAAAATAATTCTTTTTGTTCATACAAGCTTTTTTGAATAAAATAATATAAATTTATTAATATTAAGACAATTACTAAGTAAAACATTTAAAAAATAAATCTGTTTATCAAACCAAGTCAAATTCTTATGACTATTTGAATAATTATTTATTTGAAATTGTTATAACTTTTTGTTTTGCCATAAAATAATGGCTTTTGTTTGTACAAGGTTATTTAGATTAAAATAATATTAATTTATTAATTTTTGACAATTAATAAATAGATGATTTAAAAAATAAATATGTTTACTAAACAAGTTGAAATAGTCATGACAATTTGAATAATTAACTATTTCATATCGTTATAACCCTTTGTTTTGTAATGAAACAATTGTTTCATTTCAAATAAGTTTATTTAAAATAAAATAATACTAATTTATTAATATTTTAAAAATTAATGAGAAGGAGAATTAAAAAATGAATCTATTTACCAACCATTTTTATGACTATCTAAACAATTATCTATTTTAAAACATTACGACCTTTTGTTTTGTCATAAAATAATTGTTTTTATTCATACAAGCTTATTTTGAATAAAATAATATAAATTTATTAATATTTCAAAAAATAATAAGATAAAATTTTAAAAATAAATCTGTGTTCTTGACACTTTCAAATAGTTATAACTATTTAACTATTATCTATTTTAAATTGCTATGACAATTTGCTTTGTTATAAACCAATTGTTTCCGTTCATAAAAGCTTATTCGAAATAAAATAATACTAATTTATTAATATTTCAAAAATTAATAAGTAAAAGATTTAAAAAATAAATCTATTTACCTAGTGAGTTCAAATAGTTATGACTATTTGAATAATTATTTCTTTGAAATAATTATGATCCTTTGTTTTGTCGTAAAACAATTGCTTCTATTCATACAAGCTTAGTTGAAATAAAATAATACTAATTTATAATATCATAAAAGTTGGAGATTTAAAAAATAAATTTGTTCACCGGACAAGTTCAAATAGTCATGTTGATTTAAACTATTATCCATTTTAAATCATTATGACATTTTGTTTCTCGTAAAAAAATTGTTTCTATTCATATAAAATTATTCAGAATAAAATAATACTAATTTATTAATATTTAAAAAATTAATAAGAGATTTAAAAACTAAATTTATTTATCTAACTAGTTTAAATAGTTATGACTATTTAAATAATTATCTATCTCAAATCATTATGTTTTTTGTTTTATCATAAAACAATTATTTTTGTTCATAGATGCTTATTTGGAGTAAAATATTACTAAATTAGTAATATAATAAAAATTTATAAGTAGGAGATTTAAACAATAAATGTGTTTGTTAAACTAGTTCAAATAGTTTAGACTATTAAAACTATTATTTGTTTGAAATTGTTCTCACCTTTTGTTTAGTCATAAAATAATTTTTTTAGTTCATACATGCTTATTCCAAAAAAATAAATTACCAATATATTAGCATTCAAAAAATTAATGAGCAGAATTAAAAAAATAAATCTGTTTACCGATACAGATCAAATAGTTATAACCATTTGAACATTAAATCTTTTTATATATGCCTTTGTTTATCATAAAACAATTGTTTCAGTTCATAAAAGCTTATCTGAAATAAAATAATATTACTTTATAAGTTAGAGATTTAAAAATAAGTTAGTTTATTGAATCAATTCAAATAATTATGGCCATTTGAATAATTATTATTTCAAATTGTTATGAACTTTTGTTTGATCATAAAACAATTGTTTTTCATCATACAAGCAAATTCAAAATAAAATAATACTAATTTATTAATATTTCAAAAATTAATAAGTAGCATATTTAAAAAATAAATTGCTTACCGAACCAATTCCTATTTGAATAATTATCTATTTCAAATCTTTATAACCTTTTGTTCCATTATAAAATAATTGTTTTGGTTCATATAAGCTTTTTTGAAATAAAAAATACTAATTTAATAATTTTTTAAAAATGAATAACTAAGAGATTTAAAAATTAAAACTATTTGCCGAAGCAGTTCAAACAATCAAGACTTTATGAATAATTATCTATTTCAAATCGTTATGACCCTTTTGTTTTGTTATAAAAACAATTGTTTTAGTTTATACAAGCCTATTCAAAATAAAATAATACTAATTTATTAATATGTCAAAAATTAATAAGTGTTCGATTATGGGGTCTAGTGGTCTACCTTAGGGACTTGGTATGTCGATTCATCTGAGTGAGGTATCCCATGGTGGATCAAATTCTGATGTATGGCAACCCAACCTGCCAAGGCCTAATGGGTGAGGTATCCCATGAAGGCTTTGCGAAGCCCCTTATGTCCACCTGTCGCTTAGTACGGGGCTCTACGCTACCAAAAGAGAATAAGGAAATAGAGTTACGCCTTCACTATCAGTTATAGCTTTTGGTGTAGTGGTAAGCACTTAATCCTAAAAACTAGTATCAGAGCGAGGTTGTAGGTTCGAGTCCCCTAGGTGCCACTGGTGGGGAGATTGTTGGATTATAGGGTCCAACGGTCTCTCTTAAGGACTCGATATGTCGATTCATCTAGGTGAGGTATCCTATGGTGGATTGGATTTTGGTGTATGGTAACCCAACCTGTCGAGGCCTAATGGGTGAGGTATCCCATGAAGGCTTTGCGAAGCCCCTTATGTCCACCTGTCGCTTAGTATGGGGCTCTGTGCTACCAAAAAAGAATAAGAAAATAGAGTTGCGCCTTCACTATCAACTATAGCTTTTGGTACAGTGGTAAGAATTTGATCCTGAAAACAATATTATTGGCCTTGAATTAATCAAGAATTTTGATTTGACAAAACAAAAATTTGCCTAATTTGAATCAACCTTGTCTAAGCTTGAAATGAACATTTTTCCACCCTTTTATCTTGCCAGAATCAATTTGAAAACCAAAATATGTCAAATTCTCAGAACAAAACATGTTTAGTGCAAGCTGTGATGGAAAGAATCGATCTTGTTTTCTTCCAAAATAAAAAATCCTTCAAGTTTTGGCAAAAACCAATCGATCCCCTCCCTGTAGGGATTGATTGGTTGAGGTTGCAAGATGACCAGATCGATCCCTTCAATCAAGGGATCAATCACTTTTTCATACAGAATGCTTTCTTCATGAAATTTTCCAGAAAAGGGATCGATCCCCTACATAAGGGATCGATCACCTAAGGCAAGGGATCGATCCCCTTTTAAAGGGATCGATTGGTTGTTCAAATAGAATGCTCCCCAAGTGTTGAAACCCAAAAAACCAATCAATCCCCCCACATAAGGGATCGATCACCTAAAGAATAGATTGATCCCCGAAAGCAAGGGATCGATTGGGTAAGGCAAAACAGGCACAAAATCAGGCCTTCTCAATCATGAACCAATCGATCCCCTAAGGGAGGGGATCGATCCCCTAAGGGAGGGGATCGATCCCCTGAAGGTCAGAAACTCCCAACGACTATTTTTTTGCTGAAATTTCTATAGGTTTGAAGCATTAAATGCATTCCAACAGGTCTCAACTTCTTCCTAACTATAAATCAAGCATTCCACTGCAGACCAAGTGCAACAAAAGCTAAAGAAACTTATTTCTATTCACCTACCAATATGTTGAAGCATTCAAAGCTATAAAAAGAGAAAAAGTGTAAAATTCATATAAGTTTTTCTCTACTTTCTTATCTATACCTTTGTGTACTTCAACTTAGCAAACACTTAACCTTTGTGAGTTTTTTAAAGTTTGCCAAACACTTTTAAATTTCTGTATTGTGAGTGTGTAAGCTTAAAAGGGAGGATAACCCTTAAGAGTGTATGTTGTTGAGTTTGTAAAGCTTTGTGAAAGCTTAGTTATAATCTTCATCTAATAGTGGATTGAACTGCTTAGCAAGAGAGGCTAAGAGAGAGGACGTAGGTGCCTAAGAAAGGATCAAACCTCTATAAATCTTGGTGTTAAATTCTCTAACCCTATCTCTTGTTTATATTCATCTATTATGCTTATTTGTTTTGATAATCTGTGGTTATTGAATATTATCTTTGAAAATTTTATTAAAACCAATTCACCCTCTCTCTTGGTTTATTCCAAGTCTTTGAGCTAACAATTGGTATCAGAGCTAGTACTATTTTTTGTAGCTTTAATAGCCCAAGAATGATCCTGAAAATGGCTCAAAGAAATATGGTAATCAATGTGGAAGAACCATCCTCAAGCTACAACAACTATACCAGCCAACAAGAGGTGTGTCTCATGGCAAATGAAACAGTTGCAACATCTCTTGGAAGTGAAAGGCATTCAATTGTTAGACCCTCTCTCTTTGCTAGTGACAACTACTCTTATTGGAAGACTAGGATGAGGTTGTTCATTCAAGCTAATGATTATGAAGTCTAGAGGGTCATTGTAAATGGTCTTTAAATTCTAATGAAGATGGTGGATGGTAAGAAGGTGATAAAGCTAGAGAGTGAATGTGATGTCAATGACATGAAGATGGCTTAACTTAATGCCAAAGCAATGCACACACTATTTTGTGCATTGAGACCAAGTGAGAATAATAAAGTTTCCTTGTGTGAAAATGCTAAAAAATTTTGGGACAAGCTGGCTATCATCCATAAAGGTACAAACTAAGTGAAAAAGATAAAAAAAAAGGCATGCTTACTCATGATTATGAGCTGTTCAAGATAAAACCCGATGAAACCATTAGTGAGATGTCAAACCACTTTACCAACATCATTAATGGTTTAAAGGCTCTTGGGAAGACATATTCAAATGTGTAGATGGTGAAGAAAATTCTTAATAGTCTACCAAAGAGTTGGGAAGCCAAAGTGATAGCCATTAAAGAGTCTAAAGATCCTCACACACTTTCTTTGGATGAATTAATGGGCTCTCTCCTCACATATGAAATGAAGATAAAAAAGGGACAAGAACCAGTCAAGAAAGGTGGCATTGCTCTCAAATCTACCTTTCAAGAAGATGAAAAAAATTTTGCTCAAGAGGAAGATGATAAAGATGAAGAGATGGCCATGTTTGTAAAGAGATTCAAGAAGTTCATGAGAATGAACAAGTTCCTAAGTAAGAGAAGACCACAAAGGGAGATGACTAAAGGGGAATCAAGTATAAGAGAAAGGGATTAAATTATTTGCTATGAATGCAACAAACCGGGTCATATTAAACTTGATTGTCCTTTGTGGAAAAAGCAAAACATGACCAAGCCAAAGAAGAAAGCTATGGCAGCAACATGGAATGATAGTGACTTCTCCGATGATGAATCAAATGAGGGGGAAGTAGCCAACCTATGTCTCATGGCTCTTGATGAGCCCAAGGTAGCCTCTTATCTATATGATTTAAATTCATACTTATTTGATGAACTACAAGATGCCTATGATGAATTAGCTATAGAATTTGAGAACATGAGCATGAAATATAGGAAAATGGTCACTAAATTGAAATTAGAAAATGAGTCATTAACTAAAGCAAAAGAAGACTTAGAAAAGGAAGTTGAGCTCTTAAAGGTAAATGTCAATAACTTGACTAAGAAAAATGAAAATCTGCATAATTCATTTTCTAGATTTTATATGGGTCATCAAAAGCTCAATAACATGCCAGAAACACAAAGAGCTTTCTTTGATAAAGATGGACTAGGTTATAATGGTGGCAACAAAGAGACTCACTTGAAGAATTTCCTTGTTAAGCCAAATGATTCATCTAGCATGTGTGCACATTGTCATAAATTAGGTCATTCTATACAATATTGTTCCTTGAAGAAAATCACTTATAGAGGTAAGCTCATTAGAAGAATGTGGATTCTAAAAGGAGTTAGCACATTTCAAGATGAGGACACTAAAATGAAGTGGATTCCAAAAGGCACAAAAATTGTTAGTACTAACTCTCAAAGACCTAAGAAAATTTGGGTACCCAAAACAAAAATCTAATTGTGTTTTTGTAGATGGATAAGAATTACTACAAAGCCAATTCAAGCAAGAACAATCAATGGTACCTTGATAGTGGATGCTCAAAACACATGACCGGAGACAAAACTCTCTTTAAAGACTTGAAAGCAAAAAGTGGAGGAGATGTTACATTTGGTGACAACACAAAAGGCCAAATTGAAGGGATTGGCTCCATTGGTAACAATTCCTCTACTTCTATTGAAAATGTTTTACTTGTGAAAGGTCTCAACCATAATTTACTTAGCATTAGTCAATTATGTGATAAAGGATTTAGGGTTATGTTTGAATCCATGTGCTGTCAAGTAATTGATATCAAAACTAACAAGCTTGTTTTTGTTGGACACTGTCAAGGAAACATTTATGTAGTGCATCTAGATGACCTATCCTCTAAAAATGTTTGTTTTATGGCTCAAAAAGAAAATGAGAGTTGGATTTGGCATAGAAGGCTTGGACATGCAAGTATGCATGTAATTTTAAAACTTTCTCAAAATAATTTGGTTGTTGATTTGCCAAAGTTGAAATATGAAAATGACAAGGTTTGTGATGCATGTTCTCAAGAAAAACATAGAAGAATTTCTTTCAAACCTAAGAATTGCATTCCAACTACTAGACCTTTTCAACTATTGCATATTGATCTTTTTGGCCCTACTAGAACAATGAGTCTTGGTGGAAAACAATATGGGTTTGTTATTGTTGATGATTTTACTAGATTCACATGGGTTCTCTTTTTGCATTCAAAGAATGAGGCCTTGGAAAAATTCATCACTTTTAGCAAACAAATACAAAATGAAAAAGATTATTCAATTACTAGTATTAGAACTGATTATGGAAAGGAATTTGAAAATCTAGGCTTTAATGTATTTTGTAGTGAAAATGGTATTAGCCATAATTTTTCTGCTCTTAGAACTCCTCAACAAAATGGGGTAGTAGAAAGGAGAAATAGAACTTTAGAAGAAATGGCTATAACCATGCTTTGTGAAAATAATTTACCTAGATATTTTTGGGCAGAAGCCATAAATACTTCTTACTATATTATAAATAGAGCTATGATTAGGCCAATTTTGAAGAAAACCCCTTATGAACTTTTTAAAGGAAAAAGGCCTAACATAAGTTATTTTCATCCTTTTGGTTGCAAATGTTTTATTTTGAACAATAAAAAAGATGATCTTGGTAAATTTGATGCAAAAAGTGATGAAAGAATTTTCCTAGGATATTCTATGAACTCAAAAGCTTATAGAGTTTTCAATAAAAGAACATTAGTGGTTGAAGAATCTATACATGTTATTTTTTATGAGTCTAACCCACTTCCGAGAAAGGTGCTTCTTGATGATGATGATATAGGTATACTTCAAGAATGGATCAATGATGCACCTCATGACATTGAAGAGAAAAATCAAAAGGAAGAATATGAGTTTCTATAAGAAAGAGAGCTAAATCATCATAGAGAAAGGAGGTATGTCAAAGATAGTGAAATCATTAGTGATCCAACTCAAGGGGTAGGAACTAGATCTTCTTTTAATGTGTATAATTATGTTGCTTTATTATCCCATATTGAACCCAAAAATATAGATGAACCATTAGGAGATGATCATTGGATTTTGGCCATGCAAGAGGAATTGAACCAATTTGAAAGAAGCCATGTATGGAATCTTGTACCTAGGCCTAGTGACCATCCCACCATAGGCACCAAATAGGTTTTTAGGAATAAAATGGATGAGAATGGGAATATCATTAGAAACAAAGCTAGATTGGTAGCTCAAAGGTATAGGCAAAAGGAAGGAATAGATTATGATGAAACCTATGCCTCGGTAGCAAGGTTAGAAGCCATAAGGATGTTGCTTGCAGTTGTATGTTTTTAAAATTTTAAGCTTTTTCAAATGGATGTCAAGAGTGCATTTCTTATTGGTTTTATAAATGAAGAAGTGTATGTAGAGCAACCTCGTGGTTTTGAAAATCCAAAATTTCCAAATCATGTTTATAAATTGACAAAAGCATTATATGGTTTAAAACAAGCTCCTAGAGCTTGGTATGAAAGATTGTCAAATTTTTTGATTAAAAATGGTTTTAATAGAGGGAAGGTTGACACTACACTTTTTATTAAAATAAAAGGTAAGGACATTCTCATAGTGCAAATTTATGTTGATGATATTATATTTGGTGCTACTAATGAAATTCTTTGTCAAGAATTTGCTAAGATTAGGCAATGTGAATTTGAAATGAGCATGATGGGAGAACTCACATTCTTCTTGGGACTACAAGTAAAGCAAATAAAAGATGGCACCTCTATTAATCAAGCTAAATGCATCAAAGATTTGCTCATAAGGTTTGGATTGGGAGAATCAAAGCCTTACTTGACACCAATGAGCACTTCAACAAAACTTGACAATGATGAATGAGGTAAATGTGTTGACTCTAAACTATATAGGTCTATGATTGGTTCATTGCTATATCTTACTGCTAGTAGACCTGATATTATGTTTAGTGTATGTCTATGTGCTAGATTTCAATCATCTCCTAGAGAAACACATTTGTCTGTTATCAAAAGAATTTTTAAATACCTTAAAGACACCCCAAATTTAGGATTATGGTATCCAAAGGGCTCTTCCTTTGCTTTACATGCCTATTCTGATGTGGATTTTGGTGGGTGCAAAATTTTTAAAAAAAAGCACTTATGATACTTGTCAATTGTTTGGAAATATGCTTATATCATGGTTTTCCAAAAAAACAAAATAGTGTTGCTTATTCTACAACCGAAGTTGAATATGTAGCGGTCGAAAGTTGTTGTGCTCAGGTTTTGTGGATTAAGCAATAATTGGAGGATTTTGGAATAACCATGGATCATATTCCCATTAACTGTGACAATACTAGTGCCATCAATTTCATCAAAAATCCAATTCAACACTCTAGAACCAAACATATTGAAATTAGGCATCATTTTATTAGAGATCATGTTTGAAAGGGTGATATTGTGCTTGAATATATGATACCTTGCATCAACTAGCTGATATCTTCACAAAACCTCTTGATAAGGATAGATTTTATGCAATTAGAGGTGAACTTGGCATGATGAATGTTCCTTAAAGTGAATTTCTTGATGTTATGATGAATTGTGCACTATTGATTGTTCTAATGTGGGTTTATCTAAATTTTTCTATTATTTGTGCACGATTGTATGCTTGAATGATCATATTACATGTTTTTCAAATCTTTTTAATTATTTAAAAAAAATGCTATAGCTCAAACCAATCGATCCCCTTTGGGAATGGATCGATTGGTTTCACCTAGTAGCTAAATTAAAGGGAAAACATAGGGAACCGATCGATCCCCCTGGAAAGGGATCGATCGATGAGTAGGCAGTAGCCAATTTTTGTTCAACTCATAAATCAATCTATCCCCCTTAGGACAGGATCAATCGGGTATTCAACCAGTAGCTATAAGAAGGCTGAAATGAGCAAAATCGATCGATCCCCTACTTAAACCGATCGATCGAGTCGTGCTTTTTGGGTGTAATAAAGTTGGGTCTTTCCCTTTCCACTGATCATTTTAGATTTCCTCTCTTATCCTCTCTAAACCCTAAACACTTCTCACCTAAAATTGCTCCTCCCTAGCTTTATTTTATGCAAATTCCTTCACTCCAACTTGACCTCTTATCGAAATTCCTCCCTGAAACCCATCAATTTTACCTCAAAATGGCCTCAAGAACCAAAGTTACTACCGGATGAAGGAACCCCCTAAGGGAGGTGTCAAGCATCACGATGAAGCCCTCATTTAATCAGAACTTCAACAATCCAGAGGCAAAGGACCAGTACGAGATGAACTTTGCCCATTGGGAAGTCAAACACGGTAAGGTAATTTCCCTAAATTTCCTTCGCTCCATAAACTTCCCTTACCTGCATATCTTTAAGGCATTTGGTTGGCTATATTACTTGTATATGGAGGGCCTATTATTTGAGAACTTTGTAAGAGTTTTCTATAGTAATGCAAGTTGTATTCAGATTGAAGGAACAAATAGGCATTATCTTGATAAGTTTAGAACTTATGTGATGGGAAGGGAAATTTTAGTCACCAAGCAAATGTTAGTTGAAGCCTTCAAAGCTAGATGATGTGGAAGAAATAGACACTAGATGTGATATGGTGCAACTTACACAATATATCTTTAGCAATCCAAATCTCCTAGTTGCTCCCACTCAAGCCTCTCGATTAACCATGCGTGATAGATTGCTCCACCTCATAGTTACCCATGTTCTAGCACCTTTTAGGACACAGTACTCCACCATTAGAAAGCAAGATTATTGGTGGATGTATAAGATCAAGAATGGACAGAAACCAAATTTGGTGCATTTCATTTTTCATGATATGATGAAAGTAGTCCAGAACAAAGATATTACTTTGGTTTATGGTATGCAATCAGTATTCTATTGAGGTATTTAGAGATAAATACTAGAAGAGACAAGCAAATGACCTTCAATGACCCATTTAGTGTTCTTAGAGCTCCTACATTGTATAGCATGGGGTACATTCAAAATACAGCTGGATTTTGGGTCAAAAAGGGTGACATTGGAGTTGCACAAGAAGAAGGGGAAAGAGCAAGACCCTATGGATATGCTTGAACAACCAGATGAACCTCTTACCCAACCATCCCACCCTCAAGGAACCTTAGAGATGCTCTTACTTCAGATGAATAGCTTGCATTCAATGGTTGGTAGTATAAATACTCGATTGGAGACTATAGAGGAAACTCAACATACGCTGGTAACACAAGTTCGCCATCTTCGAGCTGATGTTGAGAACATGAGGTCTACATCCTCACACATGGGGCAGCCATCTTCTCACTCTCATCATCCTCATCAGTCGTCCCATTCTCCACCTCCACCATAATGAGCTTCACTAGTGTCATCCCTTGTGTTTTACACATATTTTATATTTTGTAAATATAACTTTGCATTATCGTTTGTAGACTTTGATCTTTATATTAATGCAACTTATCTTTTATTCTTTTATGGCTTGTGACTTTGTGGCTTGTGGCATTGTTATGTGGTGTGATGTTTGAAGTGCACTTGGGTGGCCTTGAATTGCTTATTCCCTCATTTTGATTTGTTTCATTCTTTTTGCTATGACCAAAAAGGGGAGAAATATTGGTATGAAAATTTGATGATATATTGGTATGAAAATTTGATGATGCTTTGATATTGATGGTTATGGTGATATTGCTCTTACCTAGTTGCCTTAAATTTTATGCCTAAATTCAGGGGGAGTTTGCTTTTCATAAAATCAGGGGGAGATTGTTTTCAAAAGGAAAAATGTTTTTCATGCAAATTTTTCATTTGGTTTTGTCATATAAAAAAGGGGGAGATTGTCGGCCTTGAATTAATCAAGAATTTTAATTTGACAAAATAAAAATTTGTCTAATTTGAATCAACCTTGTCTAAGCTTGAAATGAACATTTTTCCACCCTTCTATCTTGCCAGAATCAATTTGAAAAGCAAAATATGTCAAATTCTCAGAACAAAACATGTTTAGTGCAAGCTGTGATGGAAGGGATCGATCCCTTCCTTACCAGATTGATCCCTTAGCAAAAGGGATCGATCCTGTTCTCTTCCAGAACCGAAAATCCTTCAAGTTTTGGCAAAAACCAATCGATCCCCTCCCTGTAGGGATTTATTGGTTGAGGTTGCAAGATGAACAGATCGATCCCCCCAATCAAGGGATCGATCACTTTTTCATTTAGAATGCTTTTTTCATGAAATTTTCCATAAAAAGTATCGATCGATTGTTCAAATAGAATGCTCCCCAAGTGTTGAAACCCAAAAAACCAATCAATCCCCCCACATAAGGGATTGATCACCTAAAGAACAAATCGATCCCCTAAAGCAAGGGATCGATCAGGTAAGGCAAAATAGGCACAAAATTGGGCCTTCTCAAACATGAACCAATCAATCCCCTAATGGAGGGGATTGATCCCCTGAAGGTCAAAAACTCCCAACGGCTATTTTTTTATTGAAATTTCTACAGGTTTGAAGCATTAAATGCATTCCAACGGGTCTCAACTTCTTCTTAACTATAAATCAAGCATTCCACTACAGACCAAGTGCAACAAGAGCTAAAGAAACTTATTGCTATTCACCTACCAATCTGCTCGAGCATTCAAAGCTGTAAAAAGAGAAAAAGTGCAAAATTCATATAAGTTTTTCTCTACTTTTTTATCTATACCTTTGTGTACTTCAACTTAGCAAACACCTAACCTTTGTGAGGTTTTTAAAGTTTGCCAAACACTTCTAAATTTTTGTATTGTAAGTGTGTAAGCTTAAGGGGGAGGATAACCCGTAAGAGTGTATGTTGTTGAGTTTGTAAAGCTTTGTGAAAGCTAAGTTGTAATCTTCATCTAATAGTGAATTGAACTCCTTAGCAAGAGAGGCTAAGGGAGAGGATGTAGGTGCCTAAAAAAGGACTGAACTTCTATAAATCTTGGTGTTAAATTCTCTAACCCTATCTCTTGTTTATATTCATCTATTGTGCTTATCTGTTTTGATAATTTGTGGTTATTAAATATTATCTTTGAAAATTTTATTAAAATCAATTCACCCCCTCTTGGTTTATTCCAAGTCTTTGAGCTAACAATAAGTAAGTGATTTAAAATGTGAATTTTTTTACTAAATCAATTTAAATAATCATGGCCATGTCAACAATTATCTATTTCAAATCATTATTACCTTTTGTTTGGTCATATAACAATTATTTTTTAACATTCAAGCTTATTCGAAATAAAATAATACTAATTTATTAATCTTTCAAAAATTAATAAGTAAGAGATTTAAAAAGTAAATCTGTTTATCGAAATGGTTATGGTTGTTTGAACAATTGTAAACTTCAAATCATCATAACCTTTCGTTCTATCATAAAACAATTGTTTCTATTCATACTAGCTTATTCGAAATAAAATAATAGTAATCTAATAATATTCCAAAAATTAATAACTAAAAGATTTAAAAAATAAATTTATTTACCGAACTAGTTCAAATAGTTAAGATTATATGAACATTTATCTATTTCAAATCATTATGACCTTTTGTTTTGTCATAAAACAATTTGTTTAATTCATACTAGCTTATTCAAAATAAAATAAAATGAATTTATTAATATTTCAAAAATTAATAAGTAAGAGATTTAAAAAATAATTCTGTTTACCTAACCAGTTCAAATAATTAGGATTATTTGAACAATAATTTATTTCAAATATCATGACCTTTGGTTTTATCATAAAACAAATGTTTTGTTCACATAAGTTTGTTCATAATAAAATAATACTATTCTTATTAATATTTTAAAAATTAAAAAGTGATTTAAAAAATAAATCTGTTTATCAAACCAGTTCAAATAGTTATAACTACTTGAGCAATTATTTACTTCAAATCATTATGACCTTTTTTTCTATTATATGTTCATACAAGCTTATTCGGGCTAAAATAATACTGATTTACTAAAATTTCAAGAATTAATAAGTAAAAAATTTTAAAAATAAATATGTTTATCAAACTAGATCAAATAATTATAACCTTTTGTTTTGTCATAAAAAAATTATTTTTGTTCATATAAGCTTCTTTGAAATAAAATAATACTAAGTTATTAATATTCTAAAAATTAATAATTAAGAGATTTAAAAAATGAATCTATTTACCGAACAAATTTAAATAATTATGACTATTTCAAAATATTATGACCTTTTCTTTTGTCCAAAAACAACTGGTTCTAGTCATGCAAGAATAAAATAACATACATTTATTAATATTTCAAAACTTAATAAGTAAAAGTTTAAAAAATAAATCTGTTTTCTTAACATGTTCAAATAGTTTTGACTATTTGAATAATTATCTATTTCAAATCATTATGACCTTTTGTTTTGTCATAAACCAATTGTTTTTGCTCATACAAAATTATTTAGAATAAAATAATACTAATTTATTAAAATTCCAAAAATTAATAAGTAAAAGATTAAAAAAATAAATCTGTTTACCAAGTAAGTTCAAATAGTTATAACTATTTGAACAATTACTTAGTTTAAATCATTAGACTATTTGAACAATTACTTAGTTTAAATCATTATAATATTTTGTTTTGTCATAAAACAACTATTTCTATTCATACAAGTTTATTCAAAATAAAATAATACTAATTTATTATTATTATAAAATTAATGAGTTGTAGACTTAAAAAATTAATATGTTTACTGAACAAGTTCAAAGAGTCATATGTCCATTTCAATTATGATCTTTGTTTTGTCATAAAACAATTGTTTCTATTCGTACAAGCTTCTTCGGAGTAAAATATTACTAAACTAATAATATTCTAAAATTAATAAGAGATTTAAAAAATAAATATGTTTGCCGAACCAGTTCAAATAGTTAAGACTATTACAATAATTATCTTTTTAAAATCATTCTGACCTTTTATTTAGTCATAAAATAATTGTTTCAGTTCATACATACTTATTCAAAATAAAAAAAATACTATTTTATTAACATTCAAAAAATTAATAAGTAAAAAATTTTAAAAAAATAAATCTGTTTTCTGAACAAATTCAAATAGCTATGACTATTTGAACAATTATCTATTTAAAATTGTTATGACCTTTTGTTTTATAATAAATTAATTTTTTTATTCATAAAAACTTATTTAAAATAAAATAATGTAACTTTATTAATATTTCAAAAATTGATAAGTTGGAGATTCAAAAACTAAATCAGTTTATCGAATCAGTTCAAATAATTATGGCAATTTGAACAATTATCTATTTCAAATCATTATGAACTTTTGTTCTATCATAAACAATTGTTTTTCATCATATAAGCCTATTCGGAATAAAATAATACTAATTTATTAATATTTCAAAAATTAATGAGTAGAAGATTTAAAAAATAAATCTGTTTACAAAGCTATTTCAAATAGTTATGACTATTTGAATAATTATGATTATTTGAACGACTATATATTTCAAATCATTATAACCTTTTGTTTTGTCATAAAACAATTATTTAAGTTTATACAAGTTTATTTGAAATAAATAATATCAATCTAATAATATTATGAACATTAATAACTAAGATATTTAAAAAATAAATTTGTTTGCCAAATTAGTTCAAATAGTAAGGCTATATAAATAATTATTAATTTCAAATCGTTATGACCTTTTGTTTTGTTGTAAACCAAATGTTTTTGTTCAAATAAGTTTGTTCAGAATAAAATAATATTAATTTATTAATATTTTAAAAATTAATAAGAGATTTTAAAAATAAGTCTGTTTATCAAACTAGTTCAATTATTTATAACAATTTGAACAATTATTTATTTCAAATCATTATGATCATTTGTTTTGTCATAAAATAATTGTTTCCATTGATATAGTCTTATTCAGAATAAAGTAATGCTAATTTATTAATATTTTAAAAATTAATAAGTAACAGATTTAAAAAATGAATCTGTTGGCTTGACCAATGTAAATAGTTATGACTGTTTGAACAATTATCTATTTCAAATCATTATGACCTTTTGTTTTGTCACAAAACAATTGTTTCTATTCATACAAGCTTGTTTGAAATAATATAATTTTAATTTGTTAATATTTTGATAATTAATAAGTAAGAGATTTAAAAATTGAAGTTGTTTATCGAACAAGTTCAAATAGTTATGACTAATTAAATAGTTACCTTTTTCAAATCATTAAACCTTTTGTTTTGTATAAAAAGAATTTTTTCTATTCATAAAAGCTTATTTCAATTACAATAATATAAATTTATTAACATTCAGACAATTAATAAGTAAAAGATTTAGAAAGTAAATCTGTTTACCAAATAAGTTTAAATAGTTATGACTATTTCAACAATTATTTATTTTAGATTATAATGACTCTTTGTTTTATCATAAAATAATTTTTTTTATTCATACAAGCTTATTCGGATTAAACTAATATTAATTTATTAATATTTTTAAAAATAAATATGTTTACCAAACAAGTTCAAATAGTCATAAAGATTTGAATAATTATTTATTTCAAATTGTTATAACCTTTTGTTTCATCAAAAAACAATTGTATTGTTCATATAGGCTTATTCGAAATAAAATAATACTAATTTATTAATATTCTAAAAATTATTGAATAATAGATTTAAAAAATGAACTATTTACCAAACAAGTTTAAATAGTTATGATTATTTGAACAAATTTCTATTTCAAATCATTATGACATTTTGTTTTGTCACAAAACAATTATTTCTATCCATACAAGCTTATTCCAAATAAAATAATATAAATTTATTAATATTTCAATGGTTATAACTATTTGAACTGATTCAATAAAGAGAGTTAATTTTTAAATCTCTTATTAATTTTTGAAATAGTAATAAATTAGTATTATTTTCTAAATAATTTTGTAAGAATATAAACAATTGTTTTACAACAAAACAAAATGTCATAACAATTTAAAATAGATAATAGTTCAAATGGGCATGACTATTTGAACTTGTTCGGTAAATAGATTAATTTTTTAAATCTTCAACTTATTAATTTTTAGAATATTTATAAATTAGTATTATTTTATTTTGAATAAACTTGTATGAATAAAAATAATTATTTTATGACAAAACAAAGGATCATAATGATTTGAAATAAATAATTGTTTAAATAGTCATAACTATTTGAACTCACTCGATGAACGAATTTATTTTTAAAATATTTTATTTATTGATTTTGGAATATTAATAAATTAGTATTATTTTATTCTGAATAAGGTTTTTTTTTAATAGAAACAATTGGTTTATGACAAAACAAATGGTCATAATGATTTGAAATAGATAATTGTTCAAATAGTCATAACTATTTGAACGTGTTCCAAAAATAGATTTATTTTTTAAATTGTTACTTATTAATTTTTGGAACATTAATAAATTTATATTATTTTATTTAAAATAAGCTTGCATGAACAAAACCAATTGTTTTATGACAAAACAAAAGGTTATAATGTTTTGAAATAGATAATTGTTTAGATAGTCATAACTATTTGAACTTGTTTGGTAAACATATTTATTTTTTTAATTCTCTTACTCTTTAATTTTTGAAATATTAATAAATAAGTATTATTTTATTTCGAATAAGCTTACATGAATTTAAACAATCATTTTATTACAAAACAAAAGGTCACAACGATTTGAAGTAGATAATTATTCAAATAGTCATGACTATTTGAACTTGTTTGGTAAACATTTTTTTAAAATCTTTTACTTATTAGTTGTCAAAATATTTATAGATTAATATTATTTTAATTCGAATAAACTTGTATGGAAAGAAATAATTGTTTTATTACAAAACAAAAAAGTCATAAGAATTTGAATAAATAATTGTTTAAATAGTCATAACAATTTGAACTTGTTCAGTAAATAGATTTATTTTTTAAATCTTTTACTTATTAATTGTCTTAATATTAATAAATTTTTATTATTTTTTTGGAATAAGCTTGTATGAACAGAAACAATCATTTTATGACAAATCAAAAGGTTATAGCGATTCCAAATTGATAATTGTTGAAATAGTTATAATTATTTAAACTTGTTTGGTAAATAGATTCATATTTTAAATCTCTTAATTATTAATTTTTAGAATGTTAATAACATAATATTATTTTATTTCAAAGAACCTTATATGAATTGAAGTAATTTTTTATGACAAAATAATAGGTCATAATGATTTGAAATAGATAATTATTTAAATAGCCATGATTATTTGAGCTAGTTCGGTAAACATATTTATTTTTATATTTTTTAGTTATTAATTGTCAAAATATTAATAAATTGGTGTTATTTTAATATGAATAAGCTTGTATGAACAAAAATAATTGTTTTATAATAGAACAAAAAGTCAAAATGATTTGAAATAAATAATTGCTTAAATATTCATAACTATTTGAACTGATTTGATAAACAGATTTATTTTTTTAAATATCTTATTAATTTTTAAAATATTAATATCTTAGTATTATTTTACTTTGAATAATCATATATGAGCAAAAACATTTGTTTTATGACAAAACAAAGGTCATAACGATTTGAAATAGATAATTGTTTAAATAGTCATAATTATTTGAACTAGTTCGGCAAACAGAATTATTTTTTAAATCTCTTACTGATTAATTTTTGAAATATTAATAATTTTATTTTATTTTATTTCGAATAAGTTAGTAGGAACTGAAAAAATTATTTTACGACAAAACAAAAGGTCATAACAATTTGAATAAAGAATTGTTCATATAGCCTTAGCTATTTAAATTTATTTTTTAAATCTCTTAATTAATAATTTTTAGAATATTATTACATTAGTATTATTTTATTTTGAATAAAACTGTATGAACAGAAATAATTGTTTTATGATAGAACAAAAGGTTATAACAATTTGAAATATATAATTGTTCAAATAGTCATATCTATTTGAACTGGTTGCATAAATAGATTTATTTTTTAAATTTCCTAGTTATTACTTTTTGAAATATTAATAAATTAGTATTATTTTATTTTGAATAGGCTTGTATGATGAAAAATAATTGTTTTATGGCAAAACAAAAGTTAATAACGATTTGAAATAGATAATTATTTAAATGGCCATAATTATTTGAACTGATTTAGTAAACTGATTTATGTTTTAAATCTCTAAATTATGAATTTTTACAATATTAATAAAGTAATATTGTTTTATTTCAAATAAGCTTTTATGAATTGAAACAATTGTTTTATGATAAAATAAAAGGTCATAGCGATTTTAAATAGATAATTGTTCAAATAGTCAAAACTATTTGAACTTGTTTGGTAAATAGATTTTTTTTAATTTATTACTTATTAATTTTTTGAATGTTAATAAATTAGTATTATTTTATTTTGAATAAGCAAATACAAGCTAAAGCAATTATTTTATGACTAAACAAAAGATCAAAATGATTTGAAATAGATAATTGTTCTAATAGTCATAACTATTTGAACTGATTTGGCAAACACATTTATTTTTTAAATCCTTACTTATTAATGTTTAGAATATTATTAATTTAGCAATATTTTACTCTGAATAAGCTTGTATGAATAGAAATAAATGTTTTAGGATAGAACAAAAATATAACAATTTGAGATAGATAATTGTTTAAATAGTCATAACTATTTGAATTGGTTCAATAAAGAGATTTAGTTTTTAAATCTCTTATTACTTTTCAAAATAGTAATAAATTAGTATGATTTTTTTCAAAATAATTTTGTATGAATAGAAACAATTATTTTACGACAAAACAAAATGCCATAATGACTTGAAAAAGATAATAGTTCAAATAGACATGACTATTTGAACTTGTTCAGTAAATAGATTAATTGTTTAAATCTTCAACTTATTAATTTTTAGAATATTAATAAATTAGTATTATTTTATTTTTAATAAACTTGTATGAATAGAAACATTTATTTTATGACAAAACAAAGGATCGCAACGAATTGAAATAAATAATTATTCAAATAGTCATAACTATTTGAACTCACTCAGTAAACAGATTTATTTTTAAAATCTTTTACTTATTAATTTTGGAATATTAATAAATTAATATTATTTTATTATGAATAAGGTTTTTTGAATAGAAACAATTGGCTTACAACAAAACAAATGGTCATAATGATTTGAAATAGATAATTATTCAAATAGTCATAACTCTTTGAACGTGTTCAAAAAATAGATTTATTTTTAAAATTTTTACTTATTAATTTTTGGAACATTAATAAATTTATATTATTTTATTTGAAATAAGCATGCATGAATAAAACCAATTGTTTTATGACAAAACAAATGGTCATAATGTTTTGAAATAGATAATTATTCAGATAGTTATAACTATTTGAACTTATTTAGTAAACATATTTATTTTTTTAATTCTCTTACTCTTTAATTTTTGGAATAATAATAAATTAGTATTATTTTATTTCAAATAAGCTTCCATGATTTAAAACAATTGTTTTATTACAAAACAAAAGGTCATAATGATTTGAAGTAGATAATTATTCAAATAGTCGTGAACTATTTGAATTTGTTTGGTAAACATATTTTTTAAAATATTTTACTTATTAATTGTAGAAATATTAATAAATTAATATTATGTTAATTCGAATAAGCTCATATGGACAAAAACAATTGTTTTATGACAAAACGAAAAAGTCATTAGAATTTGAAATAAATAATTGTTCAAATAATCATAACGATTTGGACTTGTTTGGTAAACAAATTTATTTTTTAAATCTTTTACTTATTAATTATCTTAATATTAGTAAATTTGTATTATTTTATTCGAAATAAGCTTGTATGAATAGAAAATATCATTTTATGACAAACCAAAAGGTTATAACAATTCCAAATAGTTAATTGTTCAAATGGTCATAATTATTTAAACTTGTTCGGTAAATAGATTCATTTTTAAATTTCTTAATTATTAATTTTCAGAATATTAATAACATAGTATTATTTATTTCAAATGACCTTATATGAACTGAAATAATTTTTTATGACAAAACAAAAGGTTATAACGATTTAAAATAGATAATTATTCAAATAGTCATGATTATTTGATCTAGTGTGGTAAACATATTTATTTTTAAAATTTTTTACTTATTAATTGTCAAAACATTCATAAATTAGTATTATTTTAATCTAAATAAGCTAGTATGAATAGAAACTATTATTTTTTAAGAGAACAAAGAGTCATAACAATTTGAAATAAATAATTGCTTAAATATTCATAATTATTTGAATTGGTTTGATAAACATATTTATTTTTTAAATCTCTTATTAATTTTTAAAATATTAATAGATTAGTATTATTTTATTTCGAACAAACTTCTATGAACAAAGACATTTATTTTATGACAAAACAATAGGTCATAACAATTTGAAATAAAAAATTGTTCCAATAGTCATAATTATTTGAACTGGTTAGGTAAATATAATTTTTTTAATCTCGTACTTATTAATTTTTGAAATATTAATAAATTCATTTTATTTTATTCCAAATAAGCTAGTATGAATTGAAAAAATTGTTTTATGATAAGACAAAAGGTCATAACGATTTGAATTAGATAATTGTTCTTATAGTCTTAACTATTTAAACTGGTTTAGCAAACAAATTTATTTTTTAAATCTCTTAGTTAATAATTTTTTAAATATTATAAGATTAGTATTATTTTATTTTGTATAAGTTTGTATAAGCAGAAATAATTGTTTTATGACATAACAAAAATTTATAATGATTTGAAGTATACAATTGTTCAAACAATCATGACTATTTGAACTAGTTCGGTGAACAGATTTATTTTTTAAATCTCTTACTTATTAATTTTTGAAAGATTAACAAATTAGTATTATGTTATTTTGAATAAGCTTGTATGATAAGAAAACAATTGCTATATGACGAAACAAAATGTGATAATGATTTGAAATAGATAATTATTGAAATGGCCATATTTAAGTGATTCAGCAAATAGATTCACTTTTACATAACTTAATTATTAATTTTTGAAATATTAATAAATTAGAATTATTTTATTTTGAATAAGCTTGTATGAACTAAAACGATTGTTTTATGGCAAAACAAAAGGTCATAACTAGTTTAAATAAACAATTGTTCAAATAGTCGTAACTATTTGAATTTTTTCAATAAACAAATTTATTTTTTGAAACTCTTGCTTATTAATTTTCAAAATATTAGGAAATTAGTATTATTTTATTTTGGATAAGCTTTTATGAATTGAAAAAATTGTTTTATTTCAAAACAAAATATTATAACGATTTTACATAAATAATTGTTCAAATAGTTATAACTATTTAACTTGTTTGGTAAACAGATTTATTTTTTCAAATCTTTTGCTTATTAATTTTCCAAATGTTCATAAATTTGGATTATTTTATTCTGAATAAGCTTGTAAGACATGAAACAAATATTTTATGACTAAACAAAAGGTCTAAATGATTTGAACTAGATAATTATTCTAATAGTTTTAACTATTTAAACTGGTTTAGCAAATACATTTATTTTTTAAATCTCTTATTAATTTTTAGAATATTATTAAATTAGTATTATTTTTAACCAAATCAGCTTCTATGATTAGAAATAATTGTTTTATGACAAAATAAAGGTTTTAATGATTTGAGATTGATAATTGTTCAAATAGTCATAACTATTTGAACTTGTTCGGTAAATAGATTTATTGTTTAAATCTGTTACTTATTAATTTTTGAAATATTAATCAATTAGTATTATTTTATTTTGAATAAGCTTATATGATAAAAGAATAATTATTTTATGACAAAATAAAAGGTCATAATAATTTGAAATAGATAATCATTCAAATGATAATAATTATTTTAATTGATTTGGTAAACAGATTTATTTTTTAAATTTCTTACTTATTAATTTAGGAAATATTAATAAATTAGTATTATTTTATTTTGTCTAAGCTTGTATTAACTGAGACAATTATTTTATGACAAATCAAAAGGTTATAACGATTTTCAATAGACAATTGTTCAAATAATAATAACTATTTGAACTTATTCAGTCAACAGATTTATTTTTTAAATCTCTTTCTTACTAATTTTTGAAATGTTAATAAATTAATATTAATTTATTCTAAATAAGCTTGTATCAATTGAAACAATAGTTATATGACTAAATAAAAGGTCAGAATGATTTGAAGTATATAATTATTCTCATATTCTTAACCATTTGAAATAATTCGATAAACAAATTTATTTTTTAAATTTCTTACTTATTAATTTTTGAAATATTATGAAAGTAGTATTATTTTAATCGAAATAAGCTTGTACAAAAAAACAATTGTTTTGTGACAAAAGAAAAGATCATAGCGATTTAAGATAGATAACCATTCATATAGTCTTAACTATTTGAATTAGTTCGACAATTAGATTTTTTTTAAAATTTTCTGGTTATTAAGTTTTGAAATATTATTAAATTTGCATTATTTTATTCTGAATAAATTAGTATAAATAGAACCAATGGTTTGATGACAAAATAAAAGGTTATATTGATTTAAAATAGATAATTATTTAAATAGTCAAAACTATTTAAAATAGTTTGGCAAGCAGATTTGCTTTTTAAATCTCTTACTGATTAATTTTCTAAATATTAATAAATTAGTATTATTTATTTTGAAAAAACTTATATTAAAAAAAACAATTGTTTTATGACAAAACAAAAAGTAATAACGATTTGAAATAGATAATTGTGCAAATAGTTATAATTATTTGAACTGATTTTGTAAATAAAATTATTTTCTAAATCTCTTAGTTCTAAATTTTTGAAATATTAATAAACTAATTTTATTCTATTTTGAATAGGCTTGTATGACACAGAATAATTGTTTTATGACAAAACAAAAGGTTATAACAATTTGAAATAAATAATTATTCATATAGTCTTAACTATTTAAACTAGTTCGGCAAACGAATTTATATTTTAAATCTCACAGTTATTAATTTTTAGAATATTACTAAATTATTATTATTTTATTCCGAATAAGCTTGTATGATTAGAAACAATTGTTTTATGATAGAACAAAGGTTATAACAATTTGAAATAGATAATTGTTCAAATAGTCATAACTATTTGAACTTGATCAGCAAATAGATTTCTTTTCTAAGTCTCTTATTAATTCTTGAAATATTAATAAATTAGCATTATTTTATTTCAAAAAACCTTGTATGTTGAAAAATAATTATTTTATGACAAAAAAAAGGTAATATCGATTTAAAATAGATAGTTGTTTAAATGGCTATGATTATTTGAACTGATTTGGTAAACTAATTTATTTTTTAAATCTCTTGCTTATTAATTTTTGAAATATTAATAAAGTAGTATTATTTTATTTTGGATAAGCTTTTATAAATTAAAACAATTTTTTTATGACAAAATAAATGGTCATAATAATTTTAAATAGATAATTGCTGAAATAGCCGTAACTATTTGAGCTTGTTTGGTAAACAAATTTATTTTTTCAAATCTCATGCTTATTAATTTTTTGAATGTCAGTAAATTAGTATTATTTTATACCAAATAAGCTTTTATGAATTGAAATAATTATTATATGACTAAACAAAAGGTCAAAATGATTTGAAATAGATAATTATTCTAATAGTCTTAACTATTTAAACTGGTTTGGTAAATACATTTATTTTTTAAATCTCATACTAACTTTTAGAATATTATTAAATTAGTATAATTTTTGTCTGAATAAGCTTGTATGATCAAAAATAATTGTTTTATGAGAAAATAAAGATCATAACGATTTGAGATTGATATTTGTTCAAATAGTCATAACTATTTGAAGTGGTTCAGAAAACAACTTTAGTTTTTAAATCTTTTGCTTATTAATTTTTGAAATATTAATAAAATGTATTATTTTATTTCAAATAAGTTTTTATGAACTAAAACAATTGATTTATGATAAAACAAAAGGTCATAATGACCTTAAATAGATAATTATTCAAAAAGTCAAATCTATTTCAACTTGTTTGGTAAACAGATTTATTTTTTTAAATATCTTATTCATTAATATTTCGAATGTTAATAAATTAGTATTATTTTATTTTGAATAAGTTTGTATGAACTGAATTAATTGTTTTATGATAAAACAAAAGGTTAAAACGATTTGAAATATATAATTGTTCTAGAATCTTAACTATTTGAACTGGTTTGATAAACACATTTATTTTTTAAATTTCTTACTAATTTTTGGAATATTATTAAATTAGTATTATCTTAATTGAATACAATTGTTTTATGACTAAAGAAAAAGTCATAATGATTTGAAATAGATAATTATTCTAATAGTCTTATCCATTTGAATTGATTTGGTAAACAAATTTATTTTTTAAATCTCTTACTTATTAATTTTTGAAATATTATTAAATTAGTATTATTTTAATAAGAATAAGCTAGTATGAACAAAATAATTATTGTACAACAAAAGAAAAAGTGATAATGATTTCAAATAGATAATCATTCATATAGTCTTAGCTATTTGAACTAGTTAGGCAATTAGATTTATTTTTTAATTTTCATGGTTATTAAGTTTTAGAATCTTATTAAATTAATATTATTTTATTACAAATAAAATAGTTTGAACAAAATCAATTGTTTGATGACAAAATAAAAGGTTATAACAATTTGAAATAGATAATTATTCAAATAGTCAAAACTATTTAAAATGGTTTGTAAACAGATTTACTTTTTAAATCTCTTACTGATTAATTTTTTAAATATTAATAAATTAGTGTTATTTTGTTTCAAATAAACTTTATTAACAAAAGCAATTGTTTTGTGATAAAACAAAAAGTAATAAAGATTTAGAATAAACAATTATTCAAATAGTTATAATTAATTGAATTGGTTTGGTAAATAGAATTATTTTCTAAATCTCTTAAATAGAATTATTTTCTAAATCTCTTACTTATAAACTTTTGAAATATTAATAAATTAGTTTTATTTTTTTTCCAAATAAGCTTGTATAAGCTAAAATAATTGTTTTATGACAAAAGGTCATAACAATTTGAAATAAATAGTTATTCATATAGTTTTAATTGTTTGACCTGGTTCAATAAACATATTTATTTTTTAAATATCTTAGTTATTAATTTTTAGAATATTACTAAATTAGTATTATTTTATTTCGAATAAGTTCATATGAATAGAAACAATTATTTTATGATAGAACAAAAGGTTACAAAAATTTGAAATAAATAATTGTTCAATTAGTCATAACTATTTGAACTAGTTTGGTAAACAGATTTAATTTTTAAATCTCTTATTAATTCTTGAAATATTAGTAAATTAGTATTATTTTATTTCAAATAGGCTTGTATGTTGAAAAACAATTATTTTATGACAAAACAAAAGGTAATAATGATTTGAAATAGATAGTTGTTCAAATGGCTATAATTATTTGAACTAATTCAGTAAACAGAATAAGCTTGTATGAACTGAAACAATTATTATATGAGTAAACAATATGTCAGAACGATTTGAACTATGTAATTATTCTAACAGTCCTAACTATTTGAATTAGCTTGGAAAAAATATTTATTTTTTAAATCTCTTATTAATTTTTGAAATATTATTAAATTAGTATTATTTTTATCCAAATAATCTTGTATGATCAAAAACAATTGTTTTATGACAAAACAAAGATCATAATGGTTTGAGATTGATATTTGTTCAAATAGTCATAACAATTTGAATTGGTTCGAAAAACAACTTTAGTTTTTAAATCTCTTGCTTATTAATTTTTGAAATATTAATAACGTAGTATTATTTTATTTCGGATAAGTTTTTATGAACTGAAATAATTGTTTTATGACAAAACAAAAGGTCATAATGACTTTAAATATGTAATTGCTCAAATTTAATTAGTATTAATTTATTCTAAATATGCTTGTGTGAACTAAAATAATTATTTTATGACTAAAGAAAAGTTCAGAATGATTTGAAATAGATAATTATTCTAATAGTCTTAACTATTTGAACTGGTTTGGCTAACACATTTATTTTTTAAATCTCTTATTAATTTACGGAATACTATTAAATTAGTATTATTTAATTTGAATAAACTTGTATCAAAGGAAACAATTGTTTTATGATAAAATAAAGATCATAATGATTTGAGATAGATAATTGTTCAAATAGTCATAACTATGTGAATTGTTTTGGTAAACAAATTTAATTTTTAAATCTCTTATTAATTTTCAAAACATTAATAGATTAATATTATTTTTTTTGAATATTTTTGCATGAATAGAAACAATTGCTTTATGACAAAACAAAAAGGTCATAATGATTTGGAAATCGATTAATTGTGGATAAGTGGAGCCAGTGATTATATAAACATGTTCGATAAATAAATTTATTTTTTAAATCTCCTACCTATTAATTTTCAGAATATTAATTAATTAATATTATTTTATTATGAATAAATTTGTATGAATAGAAACAATTGTTTTATGACAAAACAAAAGATCATAACTATTTGAAATAAATAATTATTCAAACAATTATAATTATTTGAACTTGCTTGGTAAATAGACTTATCTTTTAAATCTTTTACTTATTAATTTTTTGAATATTATTAAACTAGTGTTTTTTTATTTTGAATATGCTTGTATGAATAGAAACAATTAGTTCATGACAAAATAAAATGTCATAACTATTTGAAATAGATAATTGTTCAAATAGTCATAACTATTTGAATGTGTTCAGAAAATAATTTTTTTTTTAATTTTTACTTATTAATTTTTTGAATATTAATAAATTTATATTATTTTATTTGGAATAAGCTTATATGAATAGAAACAATTGTTTTATGTCAAAGCAAAATGTCTTAAGGATTTGAAATATAAAATTGTTCAAATAGTCATAACTCTCTAAACTTGTTCGATAAATAGATTCACTTTTTAAACTCTTACTCATTAATTTTTAAAATATTAATAAATTAGTATTATTTTATTTCGAATAAGCCTATATGAATTGATACAATTGCTTCATGATGAAATAAAAGATTATGACAATTTGAAATAGCTAATTATTCAAATAGTTATGACTACTTGAACTTGTTTGGTAAACATATATATTTTTTAAATCTTTTACTTATTAATTATCAAAATATTAATAAAATAATATTATTCTAATCTAAATAAATTTATATGAAAAACAAACATTTGTTTTGTGATAGAACAAAAAGTCATAACAATTTGAAATAAATAATTGTTCAAATAGTCATAACTATTTGACCTTATTCAGCAAATAGATTTATTTTTTAAATCTTTTACTTATTAATTGTTTGAATATTGATAAATTTGTTTTATTTTAATCGAAATAAGCTTGTATGAATAAAAAAATTATTTTATGACAAAACAAAAGGTTATAGCAATTTAAAATAGATAATTGTTTAAAGAGTCATAGCTATATGAACTTGTTCGATAAATAGATTCAGTTTTTAAATATTTGCCTTATTAATTTTTGGAATATTAATAAATTAGAATTATGCTGCTTTGAATAAGCTTGTACGAATAAAAACAATTATTTTATGACAAAACAAAAGGTCAAAGCGATTTGAAATAGATAATTATTCAAACTATCATAATTTTTTGCACTAGTATGGCCAACAGATTCATTTTCTAAATTTGTTACCTATTAATTTTTAGAATATTAATAAATTAGCATTATTTATTTTGAATAAGATTGTATCAATAGAAACAATTGTTTTATGACAAAACAAATGAGAATAATGATTTGAAATAAATAATTGTTCAAATTGTTATAACTATTTGAACTGGTTTAGTAAAGAGATTTATTTTTTAAATATTAATAAATTAATATTATTTTATTTTGAACAAACTCAAATGAACAAAAACATTTGTTTTACAACAAAACAAAAGGTCATAACGATTTAAAATAGATAATTATTCATACAGCCTTAACTATTTAAATTGGTTTGGCAAACAAATTTATTTTTTAAATTTCTAAGTTATTAATCTTCATAATATTATTAGAATAGTATTATTTTATTTCAAATAAGCTTATATTAATATAAATAATTGTTTTATGACAAAACAAAAGGTTAGAATAATTTGAAATATATAATTGTTCAAATAGTCATAACTATTTAAACTAGTTGGAAAAACATATTTATTTTTCAAATCTTCTACTCATTAATTTTTGAAATATTAAAAATTAGCATTATTTTATTCCAAATAGGCTTATACGATGAAAAACAATTGTTTTATGACAAATCAAAATTTCATAATGATTTGAAATAGATAATTGTTCAAATGGCCATAATTACTCGAACTGATTCGATAAACTGATTTATTTTTTAAATCTCCAACTTTTCAAATTTTGAAATATTAACAAAGTAATATTTTTTTATTTTGCATAAGCTTTTATGAACTAAAAACAATTGTTTTATTATAAAACAAAAGGTCGTAATGATTTTAAATAGATAATTGTTCAAATATACTTGACTATTTGAATTTGTTCGGTAAATATATATTTTTTTTAAATTTCTCACTTATTAATTTTTTGAATGTTAATAGAATAGTATTATTTTATTTTGGATAAGCATGTATGAACTAAAACAATTATTTTATGACTAAACAAAAGATCAGAACAATTTAAAATTGATAATTGTTCTAATAGTCTTAACTATTGGAACTAGTTTAGCAAACACATTTATTTTTTAAATCTCTTACTTATTAACTTTAGAATATTATTAGTTTAGCAATATTTTACTCCAAATAAGCTTGTATGAATAGAAACAATTGTTTTATGACAAAACAAAGATCATAATGATTTGAGATAGATAATTATTCAAATAGTCATAACTATTTAAACTGGTCTGGTAAACATATTTAGTTTTTAAATCTCTTATTAATTTTTGAAATATTAATAAATTAGATTATTTTATTCTGAATAATTTTGTATGAATAAAAATAATTGTTTTACGACAAAACAAAATGTTATAACAATTTGAAATAAATAATTGTTCAAATATTCATAACTATTTGAATTCGTTCGGTAAACAAATTTATTTTTAAATCTTTTACTTATTAATTTTTGAAATATTAATAAATTTATATTATTTTATTCAAAATAAGCTTGCATCAATAGAACCATTTGTTTAATGACAACAAAAGGTCATTATGTTTTGAAATAGATAATTGTTTAGATAGTCATAACTATTTGAAATTATTCGGTAAACAAATTCTTTTTTTAATTCTTTTACCCATTAATTTTTGGAATATTAATAAATTAGTATTATTTTACTTCGAATAAGCTTATATGAACTGAAAAAATTATTTTATTACAAAACAAAAGATCAAAATAATTTGAAATAGATAATTACTCAAATAGTCATGACTATTTGAACCTGTTTGATAAACATATTTATTTTTTAAATAATTTACTTATTAATAGTCAAAATATTCATAAATTAATATTATTTTAATCCAAATATGCTTGTATGAACAAAAACTATTATTTTATAACAAAACAAAAAGTCATAACAATTTGAAATAAATAATTGCTCAAATAGTCATAACTATTTGAATTGGTTTGTTATATAGATTTATTTTCTAAATCTCTTATTGATTTTTGACATATTAGTAGATTAGTAGAACAAATTTTATGAAGAAAAACATTTGTTTTATGACAAAACAAATGGTCATAATGATTTAAAATAGATAATTAATTATATAGCCTTAATTATTTGAACTAGTTTGGCAAACAAATTTATTTTTTAAATCTCTTAGTTATTAATTTCATAATATTATTAGATTAGTATTATTTTATTTTGAATAAACTTGTATAAACATAAATAATTGTTTTATGAGAAACCAAAAGGTTATAATGATTTGAAATATAAAAATGATCAAATAGTCATAAGTATTTAAACTGGTTCGGTAAACAAATTCATTTTTTAAATCTCCTACTCTTTAATTTTTGAAATATTAAAAATTAGTATGATTTTATTCCAAATAGGCTTATACAAAGAAAACCTATAGTTTTATTGTTAGCCTTGAATTGATCCTTATTTTGAAATGACAAAACATTAAAGCTAAATAAACTTGATCAAGATTTTGAAAAAGGATTTATTTAGTACATGTTCTTAAGTTTTATATTTTGGTACATAAATAAATAATATGATTTTCAAAGCTAAACAAACCTTTCTTTGTTTCCATATTTCTCAACCAAAATCTATCTTTAAAAGAGTTATTTATTTGAGGCTTCAATGACAGTCCAATTGTTGTTTTTAAAAGTGAACTTATTCAATTGACTTAAATAAATTTTTGATAATATGTTTTTAGAAATAGATTTAAAAAAAAGTTTGTTTTAACAAGAACATAGTTTACATATTGAACTTATTTAATTATCTGTATTAATTCAGAAATTTTTAATATTTAAATTTTATATGTTGGAAAGCTCTTTAAGTCTACTTTCTAATGGATAAAAAAAAATTTATAAATCCAAAAATTTTATAAGAAAAAATTTTGAATCTTTACTAGAACTGCAGTTGTAAATAGTTAAAACTATAAGGAAACTTTTGAAAATTTCACTATAATTTGTATCAATAATAGATGATGGATTTTTATATGGTTAGAAATACCTTTAATCTATTTTCTAAATCTTCAAAGGTTTTGATAAGGATTATATTTAAAATATGATTAAATTTAGTTGAGTAAGTCAAAAAGGATAATAACACAGCATTGACAATATCTCATGGAAAATCGATAGTAGTCATGATTTTTCAAGTGAAAAATGTTTAAAAAATGAACACAATTCAATTCTCAAGCAAGGGATCGACCGGTTCTAGGCGAAAACACTCCAACGGCTACTTTTTGGTGCTTCCAATGGCTATTTTCTTCTCCCAAACACTTCCAATGGCTATTTTCTTCTCCCAAACACTTCCAATGGCTACCTCTTCAATTTCTCTATAAATTGGGCACTCCAACACACCAAGATGATTGATGAATCAAGAGAGCAAGAGCCAACAAGTAATATTTTCATTCTCTCAAATAATCAAGAGTTTTTACAGCTTCAAAGTCTATATCTTTGTATTTATTGTATCCAAATTATTTTTTGTTGTTCATTCATCATTTTCTTATCTATACCATTGTGTACTTCAAATTAGCAAACACCCAACCTTTGAGAGGTTCTTAGAGTTTGCAAAACACTTTAAAATTTTTTATTGTGTGCTTGTACACTTAAGGGGGAGGATAACCCTTAAAAGTGTGTAGTGTTGAGTTTGTAAAGCTTTGAGAAGCTTGTTTGTAATCTTTAACACATAGTGGATTTGAGCCTTGGTGTGGACAACCAAGAGAAAGGACATAGGTGCCTTGTGGAGAAGGACCGAACCTTTATAAATCACTGTGTTTGATTTCTCTATCCCTATCTCCTTATAATTTATTGTTGTCCATATTTGATTTTAAGTTCATTAATTGTTATTGTTTGCATTATATTTTCATCAAAAGTGTTTATTGTCTTAATTTCCATTCAACTATATTGAAATCATTGTTTGGGAAGAATTTGGAGAGATCCAATTTACCCCCCCTTTTGGATCACCATCTAAACTATAAAGCTAACATTTATGACAAAAGAAAAGTTCATAGTGATTTGAAATAGATAATTGTTCAAATGGCCATAATTATTTGAACTGATTTGATAAACTGATTTATTTTTAAAATCTCCAACTTCTTAATTTATGAAATATTAATAATGTAATATTATTTTTGTCTTGTTGTAAAACAAAATGCCATAATGATTTTAAATAGATAATTGTTCAAATAGACTTGACTATTTGAATTTGTTTGATAACCAGATTTATTTTTATAAATTTTTTGTTTATTAATTTTTTGAATGTTAATAGAATAGTATTATTTTATTTTGAATAAGCATGTATGAACTAAAACAATTATTTTATGACTAAACAAAAGGTAAGAACGATTTGAGATAGATAATTGTTTTAATAGTCTTAACTATTTGAATTGGTTCAGTAAATATATTTATTTTTAAAATCTCTTACTTTTTAATTTTAGAATATTATCAGTCTAGCTATATTTTACTCTGAATAAGCTTGTATGAACAAAAACAATTATTTTATGACAAAAAAAAGATCATAACAATTTGAGATAGATAATTATTTAATTAGTCATAACTATTTAGACTGGTTCAATAAAAAAATTTAGCCTTTAAATCTCTTATTAATTTTTGAAATATTAATGAATTAGTATTATTTTATTCTACATAATTTTGTATAAACAAAAATAATTGTTTTATGACAAAACAAAATGTCATAACGATTTGAAATAAATAATTGTTCACATAGTCATAACTATCTAAACTCATTTGGTAGACAGATTTATTTTTTTAAATCTTTTACTTATTAATTTTTGGAATATTAATAAATTTATATTATTTTATTTGAAATAAGCTTACATCAATAGAACCAATTGTTTTATGACAAAACAAAAGGTCATTATGTTTTGAAATAGATAATTGTTTAGATAATCATAATTATTTGAACTTATTCAATAAATAGATTCTTTTTTAATTCTTTTCCTCATTAATTTTTGGAATATTAATAAATTAGTATTATTTTACATCAAATAAGCTTATATGAACTGAAACAATTGTTTTACTACAAAAGAAAAAGTTAGAATGATTTGAAATAGATAATTACTCAAATAGTCATGACTATTTGAATTTGTTTGGTAAACATATTTATTTTTTAAATCTTTTACTTATTAATTATCGAAATATTAATGAATTAATATTATTTTAATTCGAATATACTTGTATGAATAGAATCTATCGTTTTATAACATAACAAAAAGTTATAACAATTTGAAATAAATAATTGCTTAAATAATCATAAATATTTGAACTATTTTGATAAATAGATTTATTTTTTAAATCTCTTATTAATTTTTGAAATATTATTACATTAGCATTATTTTATTCCAAACAAACTTATATGAATAAAACCTTTTGTTTTATGACAAAACAAAAGGTCGTAACGATTTGACATAGATAATTGTTCAAATAGTCATAATTCTTTGATCTGGGTAGGTAAACAATTTTTTTTTTTAAATCTCTTACTTATTAATTTATGAAATATTAATAAATTTATTTTATTTTATTCCTAATAAGCTAGTATGAATTGAAAAAATTGATTTACAACAAAACAAAAGGTCATAACGATTTGAAATAGATAATTGTTCATATAGTTTTAACTATTTGAACTAGATCGATAAACAAATTTATTTTTTAAATCTTTTAGTTATTAATTTTTGAAATATTATTAGATTAATATTATTTTATTTTGAATAAGCTTGTATGAACAGAAATAATTTTTTTATGATAGAACAATAGGTTATAACGATTTGATATACAATTGTTCAAATAGTCATAACTATTTAAACTGGTTCGATAAACAGATTTATTTTTTAAATCTCTTACTATTAAGTTTTGAAAGATTAATAAAATATTATTATTTTATTCTGAATAAGCTTGTATGATCAAAAACAATTGTTATATGACAAAACAAAAGGTAATAATGATTTGAAATAAATAATTGTTGAAATGGTCATAATTATTTGAACTGATTCGATAAATAGATCACTTTTTAAATTTCTTACCTATTAATTTTTGAAATATTAATAAATTAGTATTATGTTATTTTGAATAAGCTTGTATGAACTGTAACAATTGTTTTATAACAAAACAAAAGGTAATAACAATTTTTAAGAGACAATTTTTCTAATAGTAGTAACTATTTAAATTTGTTCGGTAAACATATTTATTTTTTAAACTCATGCTTATTAATTTTTTAAATATTAAGAAATTAGTATTATTTTATTTTGGATAAGATTTTATAAACTGAAACAATTGTTTTATGGCAAAACAAAAAGTCATGATGATTTTAAATAAATAATTGTTCAAATAGTCATAACTATTTAAACTTGTTCTGTAAACAGATTTATTTTTTCAAATCTTTTGCTTATAATTTTCTTAATGTTAATTAAATTTGGATTATTTATTCCAAATAAGCTTGTAAGTAATTAAATTTGGATTATTTATTCCAAATAAGCTTGTAAGTATGAAACAAATATTTTATGACTAAACAAAAGGTCATAAAGACTAGAAATAGAAAATTATTCTAATAGTTTTTACTATTTGAACTGGTTTGGTAAACTCATTTATTTTTTAAATCTCTTACTTATTAATTTTTAGAATATTATTAATTTAGTATTATTTTTAACCAAATAAGCTTTTATGATTAGAAACAATTGTTTTATGACAAAACAAAAGATCATAACGATTTAAAATAGGTAATCATTCAAATGGCCATAATTATTTTAATTGAGTCGGTAAACAAATTTATTTTTAAAATTTTTTACTTAATAATTTAGGAAGTATTAATAAATTAGTATTATTTTATTCTATCTAAGCTTATATTAATTGAAACATTTGTTTTATGACAAATCAAAAGGTTATAACAATTTTATATAGATAATTATTCAAATAATAATAACTATTTAAACTTGTTTGATAAACAGATTTACTTTTTTAAATCTCTTTCTCATTAATTTTTTAAATGTTAATAAATTAGTATTCATTTATTCTAAATAAGTTTGTATGGACTGAAACAATTGTTTTATAAATAAACAAAAGTCAAAATGATTTGAAATAGATAATTTTTCTAATTGTCTTAACCATTTAAATTGATTTGGTAAACAAATTTTTTTTTTAAATCTCTTATTAATTTTGAAATATTATTAAATTAGTATTATTTTAATCCAAATAAGCTTGTATGAACAAAACAATTGTTTATGAGAAAAGAAAAGGTTATAACGATTTGAAATAGATTATCATTCATATAATCTTAACTATTTGAACTGGTTCAGCAATTAGACTTATTTTTTAATTTTTTTGGTTATTTAGTTTTAGAATATTATTAAATTAGTGTTATTTTATTTCAAATAAAATAATATGAATAGAACCAATTGTTTGATGACAAAATAAAAGCTTATAATAATTTGAAATAGTTAATTATTCAAATAGTCAAAACTATTTGAAATAGTTTGGTAAGCAAATTTACTTTTTAAATCTCTTACTGATTAATTTTTTAAATATTAATAAATTAATATTATTTTATTTCGAACAAACTTATATTAACAAAAACAATAATTTAATGACAAAATAGAAAGTAATAATGATTTGAAATAGATAATTGTTCAAATAGTTATAATTATTTAAACTAGTTTGGTAAATAGAATTATTTTCTAACCCTCTTACTTATAAATTTTTAAAATATTAATAAACTAGTTTTATTCTATTCCAAATAGGCTTGTAAAAGCTGAAATAATTGTTTTATGACAAAACAAAATGTCATAACAATTTGAAATAAATAATTATTCATATAATCTTAACTATTTGAACTAGTTTGGCAAATGGATTTATTTTTTAAATCTCTTAGTTATTAATTTTTAGAATTTTACTAAATTAGTATTATTTTATTTCAAATAAGCTTTTATAAACAGAAACAATTATTTTGTGATAGAACTAAAGGTTATAACAATTTGAAATAGATAATTATTCAAATAGTCATAACTATTTGTAATGGTTCAACAAATAGATTTATTTTTTAAATCATTTATTAATTCTTGAAATATTAATAAATTAGAATTATTTTATTTCAAATAAGCTTGTATGTTTTAAAATAATTTTTTTATGACAAAACAAAATGTAATAATGATTTGAAATAGATAGTTGTTCAAATGACCATTTTTATTTGAATTGATTCAATAAGCTGATTTATTTTTTAAATCTCTTACTTATTAATTTTTTAAATATTAATAAAGTAGTATTATTTTATTTTGGATAAGTTTTTATGAACTAAAACAATTGTTTTGTGACAAAATAAAAGGTGATAATGATTTTAAATTGATAATTGTTCAAATAGTCATAACTATTTGAACTTGTTTAGTAGATGCATTTATTTTTTCAAATCTCATGCTTATTAATTTTTTGAATATTAATAAATTAGTATTATTTTATTTCGAGCAAGCTTGTATGAACTAAAACAATTATTATATGACTAAACAAAAGGTCAGAATGATTTGAAATATATAATTATTCTAATATTCTTAACTATTTGAATTAGTTCAGCAAACACATTTATTTTTTAAATCACTTATTAAGTTTTGGAAAATTATTAAATTAGTATTATTTTTATTTGAATAAGCTTGTATGATCAGAAATAACTGTTTTATGAGAAAACAAAGATCATAACTATTTGAGATTGATATTTGTTCTAATATTTATAATTATTTAAACTAGTTCAAAAAAATAGCTTTAGTTTTTGAGTCTCTTACTTATTAATTTTTGAAATATTAATAGGGTAGTATTATTTTATTTCGAATAAGTTTTTTATGAACCGAAACAATTGTTTTATGACAAAACAAAATGTCATAATGGCTTTAAATAGATAATTGTTCAAATAGTCAAATCTATTTCAACTTGTTTAGCAAACAAATTTATATTTTTAAATCTTTTGCTCATTAATTTTTGGAATGTTAATAAATTAGTATTATTTTATTCTGAAAAAGCTTATATGAACTAAAATAATTGCTTTATGACTAAACAAAAGGTCCAAATGATTTAAAATAGATAATTGTTCTAATAGTCTTAAGTATTTGAAATGGTTTGGCAAATACATTTATCTTTTAAATCTCTTACTTACTAATTTTTAGAATTTTATTAAATTAGTATTATTTTAATCCCAATAAGCTTGTATGAAAAGAAACAATTGCTTTATGACAAAATAAAGGTCATAACAATTTGAGATAAATAATTGTTCAAATAGTCATAAAATATTTGAACTATTTTGGTAAACAGATTTAGTTTTTAAATCTCCTATTAATTTTTAAAATATTAATATATCAGTATTATTTTATTTTGAATAATTTTGCATGAATAGAAATAATTGTTTTATGACAAAACAAAAGGTTATAACGATTTGAAATAGATAATTGTTCAAATGGACATGACTATTTGAACTTATAAAAATATTTATTTTTTAAGTCTCCTACCTATTAATTTTTAGAATATTAATAAATTATTATTTTTTATTTTGAATAAACGTGTATGAATAAAAATAATTATTTTATCACAAAATGAAAAATCATAAGTATTTGAAATAAATAATTGTTCAAATAGTCATAACTATTCAAACTTACTTGGTAAATGATTTATTTTTAAAATTTTTTACTTATTAATTTTTGAAATATTAATAAATTAGTATTATTTCATTTCAAATATGCTTGTATGAACAAAAACAATTGGTTTATAACAAAACAAAAGGTCATGACTATTTGAAATAGATAACTGTTCAAATAGTCATAACTATTTGAATGTGTTCAGAAAATAAATTTGTTTTTTTAAATTTTTTCTTATCAATTTTTGAAATATTAATAACATATATTATTTTCTTCAAAATAAACTTGTATAAATAGAAACAATTATTTTATGACAAAACAAAATGTCATAAGAATTTGACATAGATAATTGTTCAAATAGTCAAAACTATTTGAACTTGTTTGGTAAACAGATTCATATTCTAAATCTCTTACTCAAGAATTTTTGGAATATCATTCAATTAGTATTATTTTATTTTGACTAAGGCTATACGAACTGATACAATTGTTTTTTAATGAAAAAACAAGTCATAATGATTTGAAATAAATAATTATTCAAATAGTTATGACTATTTGAACTTGTTCAGCAAACATATTTATTTTTAAAATATTACTTACTAATTGTTGAAATATTAATAAATTAATATTATTTTAATTTGAATAAGCTTGTATAAACAAAAACAATTGTTTTATGATAAAACAAAAAGTCACAATGAATTGAAATAAATAATTGTTCAAATAGTCATAACTATTTGAACTTATTTAGTAAATAGATTTCTTTTTTAAATCTTTTACTTATTAATTGTCTGAATATTAATAAATTTGTATTATTTTAATGGGCAACTAGTCATAACTACTCGAACTGGTTTAATAAATAGATTTATTTTTTAAATCTCTTACTTATTACTTTTTGAACTATTAATAAATTAGTATTATTTTATTTCAAATAAGCTTGAATGATCAAAAACAATTTTTTTATAACAAAACAAAAGGTCATATTGATTTGAAATAGATAATTATTCAAATGCCTATAATATTTTATTCTGAATAAAATAGTATGAATAAAACTAATTGTCTGATGAAAAAACAAAAGGTTAAAACAATTTGAAATAGATAATTATTCAAATAGTCAAAACCATTTGAAATGAATTGGTAAGCAGATTTACATTTTAAGTCTCTTACTGATTAATTTTCTAAATATTAATAAATTAGTATTATTTTATTTCGAACAAACTTATATGAACAAAAATAATTATTTTATGACAAATAAAAAGTAATAATGATTTGAAATAGATAATTGTTTGAATATTTATAATTATGTAAACTGGTTCGATAAATAAAATTTTTTAAAAAATCTCTTCTTTATAAAATTTTGAAATATTAACAAATTAGTTTTATTTTATTCTGCATAAACTTGCATGAGTTGAAATAATTGTTTTATGACAAAACAAAATGTCATAACGATTTGAAATCGATAATTATCATATAGTCTTAACTATTTAAACGGTTTGGCAAACGGATTTATTTTTTAAAATCTCTTAGTTATGAATTTTTAGATAATTATTAAATTAGTATTATTTTTTTCAAATAAATTTGTATGAACAGAAATAATTGTTTTATGATAGAACAGACAGTTAAAATAATTTGAAATAGTTAATTGTTCAAATAGTAATAACTATTTGAACTGATCATAACTATTTAAACAGGTTTGGTAAATAGATTTATTTTTTAAATCTCTTACTAATTCTTGAAATATTAAAAAATTAGTATTATTTTATTTCAAATAAGCTTGTATGTTGAAAAACAATTATTTTATGACAAAACAAAAGGTAATAACGATTTTATATAATAAGCTTGTATGTTGGAAAACAATTGTTTTATGACAAAACGAAAGGTAATAACAATTTGAAATAGATAATTGTTCAAATGGCCATAATTATTTGATCTAATTTAGTAAACTGATTTATTTTTTAAATCTCTTATTTATTAATTTTTGAAAGATTAATAAAGTAGTATTCTTTTATTTTGGATAAGTTTTATACCGAAACAATTATTTTATGACAAAACAAAAGTTCATAACGATTTTAAATAGATAATTGTTCAAATAGACATGACTATTTAAACTGATTTGATAAACAAATTAACTTTTTAAATCACTTAGTTATTAATTTTTGAAATATTAATATATTAGTTTTATTTTATTTTGAATAAGCTCGTATGAATAAAAGAAATTGTTTTATGACAAAACAAAAGGTCATAATGATTTTAAATAGATAATTGTTCAAATAATTGTAACTATTTAAATTTGTTCGGTAAACAAATTTATTTTTTTTAAACTTCTGCTTATTAATTTTGGAAATATTAAGAAATTAGTAGTATTTTATTCTAGATATGCTTTTATAAATGTAGATAATTTTGTTATGTCAAAACAAAAGGTCATAACAATTTTAAATAAATAATTGTTCAAATAGTAATAACTATTTAAACTTGTTCGATAAAGAGATTTATTTTTTCAAATCTTTTGCTTATTTATTTTTTGAGTGTTAATAAGTTTGAATTATTTTATTTTGAATAAGCTCGCAAGATATGAAACAAATATTTTTGACCAAAGAAAAGGTCAGAACGATTTGAAATAGATAATAACTCTAATAGTTTTATCTATTTGAAATGGTTCGACAAACACATTTATTTTTTAAATCTCTTACTTATTAATTTTTAAAATATTATTAAATTAGTATTATTTTTAATTGAATAAGTTTCTATTATTAGAAACAATTTTTTTATGACAAAACAAAGATTTTAACGATTTGAGTTGATAATTATTCAAATAGTCATAACTATTTGAACAGGTTCGATAAACATATTTATTTCTTAAATCTCTTACTTATTAATTTTTGAAATATTAATAAATTAGTATTATTTTTTTCAAATAAACTTGTATGATAAAAAAACAATTGTTTTATGACAATACAAAAGGTCACAACAATTTAAAATAGATAATCATTCAAATGGCCATAATTATTTTAACTAATTCAATAAACAAATTTATTTTTTAAATTTCTTACATATTAATTTAGGAAATATTAATAAATTAATATTATTTTATTCTGTCTAAGCTTGTATTAACTGAAACAATTGTTTTATAACAAATCAACAGGTTATAAAGATTTTAAATAAACAATTGTTAAAATAGTAATAACTATTTGAACTTTTTTGGTAAACAGATTTATTTTTTTAAATCTCTTTCTTATTAATTTTTCAAATATTATTAATTATTATTAATTTATTTTGAATAAGCTTGTATAAACTGAAACAATTATTTTATGACTAAACAAAAGGTCAAAATGATTTGAAATAGATAATTATTCTAATAGTCTTAACCATTTAAACTGATACAGTAAACAAATTTATTTTTTAAATTTCTTATTAATTTTGAAATATTATTAACTTATTATTATTTTAATCCGAATCAGCTTGTACAGATAAAACAATTATTTTACAATAAAACAAAAAGTAATAATGATTTGAAATAGATAATTGTTCAAATAGTCATAATTATTTGAACTGGTTCAAAAAGTTATAATTATATATTTTTTTAGTCAGATAATTATAACTATTTGAACAATTATCTATTTTAAATCTTTATTACTTTTTGCTTTGTCATAAAACAATCATTTTTGTTAATATAACTTTGTTTGAAATAAAATAATATTAATTTATAAATATTTAGAAAATAAATCCATAAGAGATTTAAAAAGTAAATCTACTTACCAAACTATTTTAAGTAGTTTTGACTATTTCAATAATTATTATTTGAAATCATTATAACCTTTTATTTTGTCATCAAACAATTGGTTTTGTTCATACTATTTTATTTAGAATAAAATAATACTAATTTAATAATATTTCAAAACTTAATAACCAAGAAAATTAAAAAAATAAATCTAATTGCCGAACTAGTTCAAATAATTAAGACTTTATGAATGATTATCAATTTCAAATTGCTATTACCTTTTCTTTTATCGTAAAACAATTGTTCTGTTTGTACAAGCTTATTTGGATTAAAATAATACTAATTTAATAATATTTTAAAAATTAATAAGTAAAAGATTTAAAAAATAAATTTATTTACTAAATCAGTTCAAATGATTAAGATTATTAGAATAATTGTTTATTTTAAATCATTCTAATCTTTCGTTTAGTCATAAAACAATTGTTTTAGTTCATACAAGCTTATTCATAATAAATTAATGCTAATTTATTAACATTTGGAAAATTAATATGAAAGAGATTTTAAAAAATAAATCTATTTACCGAATAAATTCAAATAAGTAAGTGAATTAAAAAGTGAATATGTTTACTAAATCAGTTCAAATAATTATGACCATTTCAATAATTATCTATTTCAAATTGTTATTACCTTTTGTTTGGTCATCTGACAATTGCTTTTGACCATATAAGCTTATTCGGAATAAAATATTACTGATTTATTAATCTTTCAAAAATTATTAAGCATGAGATTTAAAAAATAATTATGTTTACCAAACCAATTCAAATAGTTATAATTGTTTGAGCAATTGTATACTTCAAATTGTTATAACCTTTTATTCTATCATAAAACAATTATTTCTATTCTTACAAGCTTATTCGAAATAAAATAATACTAATCTAATAATATTCTAAAAATTAATAGCTAAGAGATTTAAAATATAAAATTGTTTGTCAAACCGGTTCAAATAGTTAAGACTATATGAATAATTATTTATTTCAAATCATTAAGACTTTTTGTTTTGTCATAAAACAATACTTTCAATTCATACTAGCTTATTTAGAATAAAATAAAATAAATTTATTAATATTTCAAAAATTAATAAGTAAGAGATTTAAAAAATAATTTTGTTTACCTAACCGGTTCAAATAATTATGATTATTTGAATAATTATCTATTTCAAATTGTTATGACCTTTTGTTTTGTCATAAAACAAATGTTTCTATTCATATAAGTTTGTTTGGAATGAAATAATAGTAATAATAGTATCAAACCAGTTCAAATTAAGGCTATTTAAGCAATTATTTATTTCAAATTGTTATGACTTTTGTTCTATTATAAAACAATATTTTCTATTCATACAAGCTTATTTGGATTAAAATAATACAAATTTATTAATATTTTGACAATTAATAACTAAAAAATGTAAAAAAATAAATATGTTTACTGAACTAGATCAAACAGTCCTGACTATTTTAATAATTATCTATTTCAAATTGTTATGACCTTTTCTTTTGTCATAAAAAAATTATTTCAATTCATATAAGCTTATTTGAAATAAAATAATATTAAGTTATTAAATATTCTAAAAATTAATAATTAAAAGATTTAAAAAATGAATATGTTTACCGAACAAGTTTAAATAATTATGATTATATGAACAATTATTTATTTGAAATCGCTATAACCTTTTGCTTTGTCATAAAATAATTTTTTCTGTTCATACAAGCCTATTTTGAATAAAATAATATAAATTTATTAATATTAGGACAATTAATAAGTAAAAAATTAAAAAAATAAATCTATTTACCGAACAAGTTCAAATCGTTATGACTCTTTGAACAATTATTTATTTCAAATTGTTATGACTTTTTATTTTGTTATAAAATAATTGTTTCTGTTCATACAAGCTTATTCTAAATAAAATAATATTAATTTATTAATATTTAGACAATTTATAAGTAAAAGATTTAAAAAATAAATATATTTACTGAACAAGTTCAAATAGTCACGACTATTTGAATAATTATCTATTTCAAATCATTGTGACCTTTTGTTTTGTAATAAAATAATTGTTTCAATTCATATAAGCCTGTTTGAAATAAAATAATATTAATTTATTAATATTCTAAAAATTAACGGGTAAGAGAATTAAAAAAATAAATTTGCTTATCGATCAAGTTGAAATAGTTATAACTATCTAACAATTATCTCTTTCAAAACACTATGACATTTTGTTTTGCCATATAACAATTGGTTCTGTTCATGCAAGCATATTTTGAACAAAATAATATAAATTTATTAATATTCCAAAAATTAATAAGTAAAATTTTAGAAAATAAAGCTATTTTCTGAACACGTTCAAATAGTTATGACTATTTGAACAATTATCTATTTCAAATTATTATGACCATTTGTTTTATCATAAGCCAATTGTTTTTGTTCAAATAAGCTTATTTGGAATAAAATAATACTAATTTATTAATATTTCAAAATTAATAAGTAAAAATTTAAAAAATAAATTTGTCTACGGTGTTTAAATAGTTATGACTATTTGAATAATTATTTATTTCAAATTGTTGTGATCTTTTGTTTTTGTCATAAAACAATTGTTTCTATTCGTACAAGTTTATTTGGAATAAAATAATACTAATTTATTAACATTCTAAAAATTAATAAGTTGAAGATTTAAAAAATCAATCAGTTTACTGAACAAGTTCAAATAGTCATGTTCATTAGAACTATTATCTATTTCAAATCATTATGACATTTTGTTTTGTCATAAAACAATTGTTTCTATTTGTACAAAATTATTATAATAAAATAATACTAATTTATTATTATTTCAAAAATTAATAAGAGATTTAAAAACTAAATCTCTTTACTAAACTAGTTTAAATAATTATGACTATTTAAACAATTATCTATCTCAAATCATTATGATCTTTGTTTTGTTCTAAAACATTTGTTTTTGTTCATACAAGCTTATCCAGAGTAGAATATTGCTAAGTTAATAATATTCTAAAAATTAATTAGTAAGGATTTAAAAAATAAATGTGCTTGCCGATCCAGTTCAAATAGTTAAGATTATTAGAACAATTATCTATTTCAAATCATTTGACCTTTTATTTAGTCATAAAATAATTGTTTCAGTTCATACATGCTTATTTGAAATAAAATAATACTAATTTATCAACATTTAGAAAATTAATAAGCAAGAAATTTAAAAAAAAAAATCTATTTACCGAATAAGTTCAAATAGTTATGACTATTTGAATAATTGTCTATCTAAAATCATTATGACCTTTTTATTTTATCATAAAACAATTGTTTCAAATCACAAAAGCTTATCCCAAGTAAAATAATATTACTTTATTAATATTTTAAAAATTGATATCTTAAAGATTTAAAACATAAATTAGTTTATCGAATCAGTTAAAATAATTATGGCCATTTGGACATTTATCTATTTCAAATCATTATGAACTTTTTTTTTGTCATAAAACAATTATTTTTCATCATACTATCCTATTTGTAATAAAATAATATTAATTTATTAATATTTTAAAAATTAATAAGTAGGAGATTTAAAAAATAAATTTGTTTATCGAACTAATTCAAATAGTTATGACTATTTGTATTTCAATTTCTTATAACCTTTTGTTTTGTTATAAACAATTTTTTCTGTTCATACAAGTTTATTCAAAATAAAATAATACTAATGTAATAATATTCTGAAAATTAATAACTAGTAGATTTAAAAAATAAATTTGTTTTTTAAACCAATTCAAATAGTTAAGGCTATATGAACAATTCTTTATTTTAAATTGTTATGACATTTTGTTTTATCATAAAATAATTTTTTCAAGTCTTAATAACTTATTCAAAATAAAATAAAATAAATTTATTAATATTTCAAAAATTAATCAATAAGAGATTTAATAAATCATTCTGTTTGTTGAACCTATTGAAATAATTATGACTATTTGAATAATTATCTATTTCAAATCGTTATGACATTTTGTTTAGTCATAAAACAAATGTTTTTATTCAAATAAGTTTGTTTGAAATAAAATAATATTAATTTATTAATATTTTGAAAATTAATAAGTAAGAGAATTAAAAATAAATCTGTTTGCTAAGCCAGTTCAATTAGTTATAACTATTTGAACAATTATTTATTTCAAATCATTATGGTTATTTGTTTTGTCATAAAACAATTGTTTTTGTTCATATAGTCTTATTAAGAATAAAGTAATGCTAATTTATTAATAATCTAAAAATTAAAAAGTAATGGATTTAAAAAAAAAATCTGTTAGCCTAACCAGTGTAAATAATTATGACTATTTGAACAATTATCTATTTCAAATCATTATAACCATTTCACAAAACAATTGTTTCTATTCATACAAGCTTATTTGAAATAACATAATTCTAATTTATTAATATTCTAGAAATTAATAAGAGATTTAGAAAAATGAATCTATTCACTGAACAAGTTTAAATAGTTATGATTTTTGAACAAGTCCAAATCACTATAACCTTTTGTTTTGTCATAAAAAAATTTATTCTATTCATAGAAGCTTATTTTGAATAAAATAATACAAAATTGTTAATATTCAAAACATTAATAAATAAAAAATTTAAAAAATAAATTTGTTTACCGAATAAGATCAAATAGTTGACTACTTGAACAATTATTTATTTTAAATTGTTATGACTTTTTGTTTTGTCATATAACAATTATTTCTATTCATACAAGCTTACTCGGATTAAAATAATATTAATTTATTAATATTTAGACAATTAATAAGTAAAATATTTTAAAAATAAATATGTTTACCAAACAAGTCTAAATAGGTATAACTATTTGAATAACTATCTACTTCAAATCATTATGACTTTTTGTTTTGTTATAAAACAATTGTACCAGTTCATATAGGCTTATTTGAAATTAAATAATACTAATTTATTAATATTCTAAAAATTAATGAGCAAGAGATTTAAAAAATAAATCTATTTACCGAACAAATTCAAATAGTTATGACTATTTGGACAATTATCTATTTCAAATCGTTATGACCTTTTGTTTTGTCATAAAACAATTGTTTGTGTTCATACAAGCTTAATCTGAATAAAATAATATAAATTTATTAATATTCCAAAATTATTAAATAGAAATTTAAAAAATAAATTTATTTTCAAAATATGTTAAAATAGTTATGACTATTTGAACAATTATCTATTTCAAATATTTACAACCTTTCGTTTTATCATAAACCAATTGTTTCTATTCATACAAGCTTATTCAAAATAGAATAATATTAATTTATTAATATTCCAAAAGTTGATATGTAAAAGATTTAAGAAATAAATTTGTTTATCAAGCAAGCTCAAATAGCTATGACTATTTGAACAATTATTTATTTCAAATAGTTATGATCTTTTGTTTTGTCATAAACAATTGTTTCTATACATACAAGTTTATTTAGAATAAAATAATACTAATTTATTAATATTGGGAAAATTAATAGGTAGGAAATTTAAAAAATAAATTTGTTTACTAAACAAGTTCAAATAGTCATATCCATTTAAACAATTATCTATTTCAAATCATTATGACCTTTTGTTTTGTTGTAAAACAATTGTTTTTGTTTATACAAAATTATTCAGAATAAAATAATACTGATTTATTAAGATTTTAAAAATTAATAAGAGATTTAAAAACTAAATCTGTTTACTAAACTAATTCAAATAGTTATAACTATTTGAACAATTATCTATCTCACATTGTTCTGATCTTCATTTTGTCATAGAGCAATTATTTTTTTTATATAAATTTATTCGAATTAAGATAATACTAATTTAATAATAAAAAATAAATGTGTTTTGCCAAACTAGTTCAAATAGTTAAGACTATTAGAACAATTATATATTTCAAATTGTTCTAACCTTTTGCTTAGTCATAAAATAATTATTTTAGTTCATACTAGCTTATTTGGAATAAAAAATTAATTTATTAACATTAAAAAAAATAATAAGCAAGAGATTTTAAAAAATAAATCTATTTACCATACAAGCTCAAATAGATATGACTATTTAAACAATTATCTATTTAAAATCATTATGATCATTTGTTTTGTTGTAAAACAATTGTTTCAATTCAGAAAAACTTATCCAAAATTAAATAATACTACTTTATTAGTATTTCAAAAATTATTATGGAAGAGATTTAAAAACTAAAGTTGTTTTTTGAACCAGTTTAAATAGTTACAACTATTTGAACAACTATCAATCTCAAATCGTTATGATCTTTGTTTTGTCATAAAAAAAATGTTTCTAATCATACAAGCTTATTGAGATAAAAATAATACTAATTTAATAATATTTAAAAAATCAATAAGTAAGAGATTTAAAAAAATAAATGTGTTTGCCTAATCAGTTCAAATGGTTACGACTATTAGAATAATTATCTATTTCAAATCGTTCTAACCTTTTGTTTAGTCATAAAATAATTGTCTCAATGCATATAAGCTTATTAAGAATAAAATAATACTAATTTATTAACATTCAAAAAATTAATAAGTAAGAGATTTAAAAAAATAGATCTATTTATCGAACAAGTTCAAATAGTTATGATTATTTAAACAATTATCTATTTAGAACATTATGAACTTTTGATTTGTCATAAAATAATTGTTTCAATTCGTAAAAGCTCATCCAAAATAAAATAATACTACTTTATTAATATTTTAAAAATTAATAACTAAGAGATTTAAAAAATAAATCAGCTTATCGAACAATTCAAATAATTATGGCAATTTGAACAATTATCTATATCAAATCATTATTACTTTTCATTTTCTTATAAAACAATTGTTTTTCAACATAAAAGCTTATTTGAAACAAAAACGTTATTACCTTTCGTTTGTCATAAAACAATTGTTTTTAACCTACAAGCTTATTTGAAATAAAATAATACTAATTTATTAATATTTTAAGAATTAGTAAAAGATTTTTTAAAAAAATCTATTTACTGAACTAGTTCAAATAGTTATGACTATTTGAATAATTATCTATTTTGAATTGTTATAACCTTTTGTTCTATCATAAAATAATTATTTCTGTTCATATAAGTTTATTCGGAATAAAATAATACTAATTTAAAAATATTCTGAAAATTCATAACAAAGAGATTTAAAAAATAAATCCATTTGCTAAACTAGTTCAAACAGTTAAGACTATATGAACAATTATGTATTTCAAATCGAAATGACCTTTATTTTGTCATAAGACAATTATTTCAGCTCATACAAGTTTATTCGAAAAAAAATAAAACTAATTTGTAATATTTCAAAATTTATAAGAGATTTAAAAAATAATTCTATTTACCAAATTAGTTTAAATAAGTATAACTATTTGAACAATTATCTATTTCAAATTGTTATTACTTTTTGTTTTGTAATAAAATAATTGTTTTTATTCATAAGTTTGTTCGAAATAAAATAATACTAATTTTCTAATATTTAAAAAATTAATCAATAAGAGATTTAAAAAATGAATCTGTTTACCAAACTATTTCAAATAGTTTTGGCTATTTGAATAATTATCTAATTTAAATCATTATAACCTTTTGTTTTGTCATCAAATAATTGGTTTTGTTCATAGCATTTTATTTGAAATAAAATAACACTAATTTAGTAATATTTTGAAACTCAATAACCAAGAAAATAAAAAATAAATCTAATTACGGAACCAGTTCAAATCATTCTGACTTTTTGTTTTGTCATAAAATAATTTTTTTTATTCGTATAAGCTTATTTGAAATAAAATAATTCAAATTTAATAATATTTCAAAAATTAATAAGTAAGAAATTTGAAAAATAAATTTGTTTAACAAACCAGTTTATATGGTTAAGATTGTTATAATAATTATCTTTTTCAAATTGTTCTAACCATTTATTTAGTCATAAAACAATTGCTTAAGTTCATACAAACTTATCTAGAATAAATTAATACTAATTTATCAATGTTCCAAAAATTAATAAGAAAGAGATTTTAAAAAATAAATCTATTTACCGAACAAGTTTAAATAGTTATTTCTATTTGAACAATTATCGATTTAAAATCATCATGACCTTTTGTTTTGTCATAAAACAATTGTTTTAGTTAATACGAGCTTATATGGAATAAAATGATACTAATTTATTAATATTTCTAAAATTAATAAGTAAAAGATTTAAAAAATAAGTTTGTTTACTGAATAAGTTAAAATAATTATGCCCATTAGAACAATTATTTATTTTAAATCATTATGACCTTTTGTTTTGTTATAAAATAATTGTTTTTGATCATATAAGCTTGTTCGAAATAAAACAATATTAATTTATTAATATTTCAAAAAATAATAACTAAGAGATTTAAAAAATAAATCTGTTTATCAAACCAATTTGAATAGTTATGACTATTTGAACAATTATCAATCTCAAATCATTATGATCTTTGTTTTGTCATAAAATAATTGTTTCTGATCATAGAAGCTTATTCGATTAAGAATAATACTATTGAATAATATTCCAAAAATTAATAAGTAAGAGATTTCAAAAATAAATCTTTTTGTTAAACTAGTTCAAATAGTTAAAACTATTAGAATAATTATCTATTTCAAATTGTTCTGACCTTTTTTTATTTATAAAATATTTGTTTCATATCATACAAGCTTATTCAAAATAAAATAATCCGAATATATTAACATTCAAAAAATTAATAAGCAAGAGATTTGAAAAAAAATAAATTTGTTTACAAAACAAGCTCAAATAGTTATGACTATTTGAACAATTACTTATTTAAAATTGTTATGATCTTTTATTTTGTCATAAAACAATTATTTTAGTTCAAAAAAAGCTTATCCAAAATAAAATAATACTAATTTATTAATATTTCAAAAATTAATAAACAAGAGATTTAAAAAATAAATCTATTTTCTGAACAAATTTAAATAGTTATGACTATTTGAACAATTGTATATTTCAAATCGTTATGATCTTTTTGTCATAAAACAATTATTTCAATTCATACAAGCTTATTCAAAATAAAATAATAATAATTTATTAATATTCTAAAAATTAATAAGTAAGTGATTTAAAAAGTGAATCTATTTTCCAAATTAGTTCAAATAATTATGGCAATTTTAACAATTATCTATTTCAAATCGTTATGAACTTTTATTTTGTCATAAAATAATTGTTTTTCATCATACATGCTTATTCGAAGTAAAATAATACTAATTTATTAATATTTCAAAAATTAATAAGAGATTTAAAAATAAATCTATTTACCGAACCGGTTCTCATTTGAGTAATTACCTATTTCAAATCATTATAACCTTTTGTTTTGTTAGAAAATAATAGTTACAATTCCTACAAGCTTATTCAAAATAAAATAATACTAATTTACTAATATTTCAAAAATTAATAACTAAGAGATTTAAAAAATAAATATGTTTGTTGAAGTAGTTCAAATAGTTAAGACTACATGAATAATTATCTATTTCAAATTGTTATGACCTTTTGTTTTATCATCAAACAATCATTTTAGTCCACACAAGCTTATTCGAAATAAAATAATATAAATTTATTAATATTTCAAAAATTAATAAGTGATTTAAAAAGTGAATCTATTTATCGAATCATGTCAAATAATCATGGCCATTTCAACAGTTATCTATTTCAAATCGTTATTACCTTTTGTTTGATCATATAACAAATGTTTTCGATCATTCAAGCTTATTCAAAATAAAGTGATACTAATTTATTAATCTTTCAAAAATTAATAAGAGATTTAAAAATTAAATTTGTTTGCCGAACCAATTCAAATAGTTATGACTGTTTGAACAATTGTATACTTCAAATTGTTATAACCTTTTTTTCTATCATAAAACAATTATTTTTATTCATAGAAGCTTATTCGGAATAAAATAATATTAATCTAATAATATTCTAAAATTTAATAACTAAGAGAATTAAAAATAAATTTGTTCATAGAACTAGTTCAAATATTTAAGACTATAATAACAATGATCTATTTCAAAATGTTATGATCTTTTGTTTTATCATAAAAATATTATCTATTTCAAATCATTCTAACCTTTTGTTTAGTCATAAAATAATTTTTTTAGTTCATACATGCTTATTTCAAATAAAATAATACTATTTTATTAACATTTAAAAAATTAATAAGCTAGAAATTAAAAAAATAAATCAATTTATCGAACAAGTTTAAATAGTTATGACTATTTAAACAATTATCTATTTAAAATAAATATGGCATTTTGTTTTATCATAAAACAATTGTTTTAGTTCATAAAAGCTTATCTGAAATAAAATAATATTACTTTATTAATATTTCAAAAATTGATAAGTTAAAGATTTAAAAATAAGTTAGTTTATCAAATCAGTTCAAATAATTATGGCCATTTGAATAATTACTATTTCAAAACATTATGAACTTTTTTTTTATCATATAATAATTGTTTTTCATCATACAAGCATATTCAGAACAAAATAATACTAATTTATTAATATTTCAAAAACTAATAAATAGCATATTTAAAAAATAAATCTGTTTACCAAACTAGCTTCTATTTGAATAATTACCTATTTTAAATCGTTATAACCATTTCTTCCATTATAAAATAATTGTTTTAGTTCATCTAAGTTTTTTCGAAATAAAATAATACTAATTTAATAATATTTTAAAAATGAATAATTAAGAGATTTAAAAAATAAATCTGTTTGTCAAAGCAGTTCAAACAGTTAAGACTTTATGAATAATTATCTATTTCAAATCGTTATGACCCCTTTGTTTTGTCATAAAATAATTGTTTTAGTACATACAAGCCTATTCAAAATAAAATAATACTAATTTATTAATATTTTAAAATTTAATAAGTGATTTAAAATGTGAATCTGTTTATTGAATCAATTGAAATAATTATGGCCATGTCAACAATTATCTATTTCAAATCATTATCACCTTTTGTTTGGTTATATAACAATTGTTTTTGAACATTCAAGCCTATTCAGAATAAAATAATACTAATTTATTAATCTTTCAAAAATTAATAAATAAGAGATTTAAAAAATAAATTTGTTTGTTAAACTAGTTCAAATAGTTAAGACTATATGAACAAATTATCTATTTCAAATCATTATGACATTTTGTTTTGTCATAAAATAATTTTTTTAATTCATACTAGCTTATTAATAATAAAATAAAATGAATTTATTAATATTTCAAAAATTAATAAGAGATTTAACTAATAAATCTATTTATCAAACCAATTCAAATAGTTATGACTACTTGAGCAATTATTTACTTCAAATCATTATGACTTTTTGTTCTGTTATATGTTCAAACAAGCTTATTTGGGTTAAAATAATATTGATTTACTAAAATTTTGATAATTAATAAGTAAAACATTTTAAAAATAAATATGTTTATCAAACTAGATCAAATCGTTATAACCTTCTATTCATATAAGCTTATTTGAAATAAAATAATACTAAGTTATTAATATTCCAAAAATTAATAATTAAGAGATTTAAAAAATGAATCTATTTACTGAAAAAATTTAAATAATTATGACTATTTGAACAATTATTTATTTGAAATTGCTATAACCTTTAGTTTTGTCATTAAATGATTTTTTTTGTTCTTACAAGCTTATTTTGAATAAAATGATACAAATTTATTAATATTAAGACAATTAATAAGTAAAAGATTTAAAAATAAATCTATATACCAAACAAGTTCAAATTGTTATGACTAGGGCTGTAAACGAGCCGAGCCGAGCCGAGTAGTGAGAAGCTCGAGCTCGAGCTCGACTCACAACTCGGGGCTCGATACTCGGCTCGAGCTCGATCGAGTTTTATTTTTCAAGCTCGAGCTCGATTCATAATCGAATTCTAGCTACTCGAGTTCGCTCGATTAAGCTCGATTAATATGTAAAAATAAGCTCGATTCGTATACTCGACAAGAATTTGATTATTCATGCTCGAACTCGAACTTGAACTCGGACTCAAAATATTTTATTAATTAAAATAATAAAAATATATTTAAATATAAAAGCTCGATTAGGGTCGTGAGCTACTCAAGTCAGATATAATAATACTCGAATTCGACTCGATCGATAAGTCGAGCTACTCGAGCTCAAGCTCGACTCGACAATAATCTAACCGAATTCGAGTTTTTTTCGAATCGAACCCGAGTAGCTTGCGAGTACTAATGTATCATTTACACCCCTAGTTATGACTATTTGAACTATTATTTATTTCAACTTGTTATGACTTTTTATTTTATCACAAAAATATTGCTTTTGTTCATACAAGCTTATTTGGATTAAAATAATTTTAATTTACTAATATGTTGACAATTAATAAGTAAAAGGTTTAAAAATAAATATGTTTGCTGAACAAGTTCAAACAGTCATGACTATTTGAATAATTATCTATTTTAAATCATTATGACCTTTTTTTGTAATAAAATAATTGTTTTAGTTCATTAAGACTATTTGAAGTAAAATAATACTAATTTATTAATATTTTAATAATTAATGAGTAAGAGAATTAAAAAAAGAATTTGTTTATCAAACAAGTTCAAATGGTAATGACAATCTAAACAATTATCTATTTTAAAACATTATGACCTTGTGTTTTGCCATAAAACAACTAGTTTTGTTCATGCGAGAATAAAATAATATGCATTTATTAATATTTCAAAAATTAATAAGTAAAAGTTTAAAAAATAAATATGTTTTATTAACATGCTCAAATAGTTTTGATTATTCGAACAATTATCTATTTCAAATCGTTATAACCTTTTGTTTTGTCCTAAACCAATTATTTCTATTCATACAAACTTATTCGAAATAAAAAAATACTAATTTACTAAAATTCTAAAAATTAATAAGTAAAAGATTAAAAAAATAAATCTGTTTACCAAGCTATCATAATGTATCAGTCCAAAGACTCAATTGCCAGATGTGAAAATTTAAAAATCATGAAAAACACAAAGAGTCACTACCAATCTTTTTTAGGGTGTGATTAGCCACCCAAAAATTTAATCTTTTTAATAAAACAATAAAACAGGTTTAAAGCTTTATTAAAAAGATAATTTTGGCTTACAAAAATATAATAGGTTTGGGAGTTGATTACGCATGATGAAAGATTAGCACCCCTACAACACCCATAGAATTGGTACCAATTAATTATGCATATTTAAAATTTTGGAGAAAATTTGGTTTTTATATGAAATTTAACTACAATTCCCTTCATTTTGTGAGAAATCAGTTAAAAATCTTTTATTTAGGAATATTAAGAAAATCTTTAAATTAAAGAATACCCTCAAAGTCTCCAACATAAAGGCAAAGTTTAAAGATAGTCTTTCCATTTAAGATTTGTCATAACATTTCTTTTAAAAATAATAAAATAACATTATTTGTAAATAATAGTTATTGATGATTCTCCAACATTTAGGCAGAATACCAATCAATTATATTTCACAAAATGCTATTTTAATTTTATTTATTCAAAACTAAAATTTTAAGAAAAAGTTTGGTGTAAAGAAAAACTTAATATAATATAATTAGTATTAAACATCCATAACTAGAGCAAACATATATATATATATATGCATTATAAATTAAGACATTAATTTAAAAACAAAACATATGCAAAATGATGATCAAATGTAAATTTAAAAATTGGGTTTTCAAATATAAAGAAACCATCTGGACTTTCCAACATCTAAGCAGAGTTTGGGTGCAATTTTAATATTTAAAATCCCATCATATTATTTTTTATTAATTTAACAAATTTATTTTGAGTTGCGAAAATGCATGAAAATTCCTAATGAAATAAATTTTGCTAAATACCCTAGCATTTAGGCGGCATTCGATAACAAATTACTTTATAAAAAGTTTTCATGCAAATCCTTTTAAATTTAAAACAAGTTTGGGGTTTTAGTTAAATTTGGGTTGGAATTTTAAGAAATTATGAATCTCTCTAACAATCTCCAACATCTAGGCAAACTTACATGGCAAGTTCATTTTTTATCATTCTAAAAGATGAATTTTTATATTCTTACCTACTTATATATATATATTATTTTATTATTGTTATTACATTGATTATTATGCATAAATTTAAAGTGTATTAAAAATATAAAAATATACCAAACATGGAATTAAGCATGAATTATTGAATTAAAACAAGCATGAGAATCCAAATAATAAAGAAATTAATAATGCATAAATTAAACTTACAATTGAATTTAAGCAACCTAAAATAAAATACAAGTATGATTAAGATTAACACACATGAAAATAAACTTTATGGGAAGAAACTTTAAGCTTTATAAATTTTATAAAATTATATTCATCACAAGATTCTAAGTGAAAGAAAATTACTACTCTGTTTTATTATTATATTCATGTTTAAGTTAAAAGAAATATATGAAATCCAATATGCCACCACCATGGTCCCATGCCATGGCTTTTGATGCCTCCATGAAGCCATGATCATGTATATACATTTTTTTAAACATGGACTACATTCAGAAACAAGAAAGACAAGTAATAAAGTCTTAAACTTGTGGACAACTAAAAAAGATGACTTGGAACATGCCCTCATGTAGCAACTAGTGAGTCATGAAAAAAAGGTGAAACTATAAGACTCCTTACAAGTAGCCTACATGCAAAACAACCTCCACCCTTTAACAACCTACACATAAGAGAAAGAAATCAGAAACCATGAAAGAATAAAGCTTCAACCTTCCACCCATAGACCATACACATAAAGGAACCAAAAAAAGGTGAAAAAGGACAAAGGTTTGGGTTTTTATCAACAAGTTACGCAGAAAATAAAACAACAAACTTAGAGCAACTAATATGACCAGAAAACAAACCATCTTCCCCTTTAGACCACTTATCACTCCCTATTTTAGAAACCATTTTTTTTTGTTAAAAATCTTTTTTCCATGTCAAATATGTGGTGTTGTATGGAAAGACATCCAAAACCATGACTGTTCATGGAAAGCCAAGCAACACAGTTTTATTTATTCCAAGCTAATTTCTAGGTCTTTTATTTGTTTTAACTTAGGCTAACAAAAAACTATTCATTAAAGAAGGAAAAGCAAAATTGGAAGACTTCATGGAATGAGCCCAACTACTGCTACCACTGGAAGAAATAAAAGTTGTTTGGCAGTTTTAGTAAAAAAAGATGAGGTTTTTTCATTAACAACCATTTTGTAAAAAATAAAAAATAAAAACTTAGAACATATAAAGCCTCAAACTTCATCAACATACATTCCAAAGTAAAAGTATGCAAGGAAAAACTATGAACACTTTGTAGAAAATATAAAGGTAGATGCAAAAATGGTGTAATAAACAATGTTATAAAACAACAAACATATACTATTGTGACCATGGACATAGGCTGTCTTGCCTCTTTTTTTAAAAAAACTTTTTTTGGAAGTTGGTTTCTCTCTTTTGTTTTTTTATGAAAAGCTCTCACCTTTCCAAGACTTTCTCTTAAAAATCTTTCCTTTTTCCTTTTCTTTTTACTTAGCTTTCTCTTTTCTTTTTCTTTTGTGTTTTTGCTCCCTTTTTTTTTTTACTCGAAGCTTTTCTTTCTTTTTTTTTTTTTTTTTCAAACTCCTCCTCTTTCTTCTCTTTGGTAGACCCCTCCTTTTATATAGAAAAAATGGCTTCTTTCTTGGTAAATATAGGCCCTCGTATCAAAAAGCATCCAAGGGCCATAGTTCCTTCCTTCCCTTTCTTCCTAGGAATAAACTTTAACCAATGGATCAAAATTCTAAGAATATCTAATGGTACACATTATTTACTACAAATGTTGGATTTTATTGCCCCTAAACTCATGAAAAGACCATTTTTCCTATAATACAAAGTTTTTGATATTTAGGCCATTTTCTTAGAAATCAATGTTCCCATGCTCATTTTTTGAGATTTTAAAACACCAAAAATTATAAAATATTACAAAATTGAGATCTAAAAAATTTCATGAAAATCTTAGCTCAGAAAAACCAAATTATGAAAATACCCCTATAGAGGTATTTTGTAATTTCACATTTCTCAAGGTACTACTATGATTTCAAATGCCCTAAAAATCATGAAATATTATGAAATTAAGATCTAAAAAATTTCATGAAAATCCAAGCTTGGGAAAGCCAAATTACAAAAATACCCTTATAGGGATATTTTGGTAATTTCACATTTTCATTAGGACAATAAAAGTTTTAGTATTTTAAAAATCATCAAATTTAATTTAAAACCATATTGATTCCACTTAGGTTTCAAAATTTGAGAACTGACCTAGGTTCTATGCATTTTGACTAAGTTTTATTTAATTTTGACGTTTTTTTTATTGGATTTGACCCAATTTGACTTTGGATTTTTAAACGGGCAAATTTGTGGTCTCTTTATAGGTTGTAAATAATCCTCCTAAATAGTCTCAGCCCCTTGTTCACAAATGAACCCTGGGTCAATTATGTTGAAAGATGTTTCAGACAAAATTTGGTGTCCATAGCTACCCCTTTTTGCATATTTTTGAGAATTAGAAATAATACAAAGATATAGATGATAAATTTGTCTGGATGATACTTCCAAGTAAGAGAAAAACCTTTTGCTCCTCTTCTTTTTCCTTTTTTTTTTGCTCCAACATCACAGGTTAGAAAATAAAAAATAACCAAGACAACATCGCAAATCAGAAAATAAAAAATGACCGGGATGACACTGCAAGTTAAAAAATAAAGAGCAATTAGGACAACACCACAAGTTAAAAAAATAAAGAATGACTAGGATGATATCATAAGTCAAAAAATAAAGAGCGACTGACACAACACCTTAAGTCAAAAAATAGAGAATGACTACGATGTCATTGCAAGATAAAAAATAATAAAATGATCGGGACAACACTATAAATCAAAAAATAAAAAATGACTGGGACGACACCACAAGTTAAAAAATAAAAAATGAATAAGACAACACCACAAGTTAGAAAATAAAGAATAACAAAACAATCGGGACAACACCATATGTCGAAAAATGAAGAATGATTGGGACAACACTACAAGTCAAAAAATAAAGAATGACAAAATGACTGGGACGACACCACAAGTCAAAAAATAAAGAATGATTAGGATGACACTGCAAGTTAGAAAATAAAGAACAACAGAATGATCTAGATTACACTGCAAGTTGAAAAATGAAGAATGATAGGGACAACATCATAAGTAAAAAAATAAAGAATGATAGAATGACCGAGATGACATTGTAAGTCAAAAAATAAAGAACGATCAAGATGATACCGTAAGTTAAAAAATAAAGCATGATCGAATGACACCACAAGTCGAATAAAGTGATCACTAATCTAGGTTTGCATGCCAGTTAAAGTGGGCTTAAAGCTTTCTTTAGTGCCAGATAAACTGGGCTTAAATTTTATTGAAAGCTAGCTAAACTAAGCTTAAAATTTCATTGAGGGTAGATAAATTAGGCTTAAAATTTTCATTGGGTGCCAGTTAATTTGGGCTTAAATCTTTCTTTGGGGGCTTGATAAATTGGGCTTAAAACTTTCCTTGGGGGCCAGATAAATAGAGCTTAAGATTTTTTTAGGGGCCAGATAAATTGGGCTTAAAAATGGGTGCCAACTAAACTGGGCTTAAAATTTTATTGGGCGCTAGCTAAACTGGGCTTAAGATTTCCTTAGGGGATAGATAAACTGGGCTTAAAAATGAGTGCTAGCTAAACTAGGCTTAAAATTTTATTGGCGGCCAGCTAAATTGGGCTTAAATTTGCACTAAATGCCAAATAAACTAGGCTTAAATTTTTATAGTGCCTATTAAACTGGGCTTAAATCTTTCTTTGGGAGCCAGATAAACTGAGCTTAAAATTTTCACTAAGCACCAGCTAAGCTGGGCTTAAAACATTATTAGTTCCAAATAAAATTGGGCTTAACTTTTTGTGTATACTTAAATTTTTTTGAGGAACTAACAATTGCTATTAGAAAAGAAATGAGTGAAAAATCTCTCTCTCAATGGATTGGATGATTGTGCACCTAGATATACCTGTTGATTTAAAAAACTTTACCATTTAAAGGAGATAAAAGGGGTGTATTGTTTTTAGCTAATTTATGCTTATATGCTAACTAATTTGGGCTTATATGTCAGCTAAATTGGGCTTATGTGTAGCTAATTTAGGCTTAAGACTTCATTGGTGCCAAATAATCTAGGCTTGCATGCTGATTACACAGGACTTAAATTTCATCAATGCCAAAAAATTTAGGCTTAACATTCATTGATGCCAACTAAACTGGGCTTGCATGCTTGAGAATTGGTGATCTCTATCATAAATGAAAGGTGAAAATTCTTTTCAAATGGGTCAAATGGTTCTATATACAAAGATTTTTGTTTATTCAAAAGGGTTTGAGCACCTACAAGGGATAAAAGAGGTATATACTTTTTTCATTCAAGCTCATTGATGAAACATAAATTTTTCAAAAACATGAATTTCTTGAAAATCAAACATTTTAAACACTTTCTTTAGTCTCCATATGCAATAATTTGATATATGTCAAAGTTAGCTGTAAGGTCTTGAAAAGTTATTTGGAAATGGACAAAAGTTGAGATTTTCGAAATCAACTTATCTCAAACTTCTATACATTGGTATTTTAGATCTTTTAATAAGGTTTGGCTTAACATCTGCCATATTTAGCGTTAGGAATGGCTTTCAAGGTTTGTTCTAGATTGCTTTTTTTTAGGGTTTTCACCATAGAGCCATTTTTATTTTTTTTATTTTTTTATTTTTTATTAACATAGCATGCACTTAAAAAATTCAAAACTAGTTTGAAAGAGGAAAAGAATTTTTTTGAAAGTGGTTAACAGTCCAAACAGGAAATTATGTAATAAATGGGGAATCAAAAGATTCATGGTCATTTTTTCAAGAGAAACTTTTCAATTTTAGGCCTTCATACTTGATCGAATATGGACTTTTTAAAGGTTGTAATGTAGGTTAACGTAGGTTAAGGTTAGGGTTGTCAAAGAAAAAGATAGAAAGGCCTAAAATAAGTATTTAAGGGTATTTGAAACCAATGATCATTTTTTCATTCAAAGGATACACTCTAAGGTTTATTCCTTTTTGCTTTCCACCCATTCATTTCTTTTTTTTCCTTCTTTTATTCTTCCTTTCCTTTCCTTTCATTTTTTTCCTTTTTTTTTTGGCATTCTTTCATTGATTGGATTTAAAACTTATTGTGAATTTTTACATTGAACCTTTGCCCCAACATACGGGATTCCATTCAAACATCCTCATTTTTAATCCTTAAATGTGTTCTTTCTTGCCTTCCAACATTTAGGGTAATCTTTAGTTAGGGTTTATTTTAAAAGAATTCAATCATGCTCAAAGGGGTAACAAGGGATAAATTTCTACATTTGTGAAAAGATAATGAAAGATGGCCATTTGTCATTTCAAGTATAAAAACTTAAATTGAAAAAGAGTTCTCTTTAAGAAAAGATCTCAAAGAAAGGTTTTCATTTTAATAGTTTTTTTTTCACATTTTCTATTTTGGGCCTTTTTTCTTATCCTCTTTCCAAAACTTTGAATTTGTCAGGACTTTATTAGAATTTGTTCAAATTTCCTAAGTGCATGATGTCATAACCATTTTTTTCACTTCTCTATTTATTTATTTATTTATTTATGGTTTTGAAGAGCATTTGACTTTATCTTTGGCAATCAACTTTCTTGAATTCTATTTTCCTGAAGCTTTATTCACTTTTTACCTTAAACTCTCATTTTCATAATGCATGTTAGATGTTCTCAATATCAAACACTTTCTTTAAAGTTGGGCTTTTGAAAATATTCCTTATTTTGCCCCCACAATGTAAAAAATGATCCTTAGCTAGGGTTCATTTTGGGAACAATAAATTTAATAAGCTCAAAAGGGCAACAAGTCGATAATTTTTCTATAAGCGAAGGATAGAGAAAGATGGCCATTAATCATTTCAAACATGATTATTTGGTTAGAAGAGCAATGTATTTGAAGTAATAGATAAAAAACACCTCTTTGTTTTTGTTTTCATTTTTTTATTTGTTTTTTTTTTTTGTTACAACCATTAATCATTTTTGTGACAACCATTAATCATTTTTGTGTGACTGATGCCCCATTTTGTTTTCCTACTCAAGGTTCTTGTGAGGTCATATGGGATGTCCCAAATTTGATTGCACAGTTCACAAAAAGGCTTATTTTGATTCCAAATTGTTTGGCATTTTGGTCAAATGAGGGAAAAAAGTATTAAGGCATGAAGCAAATTGTCTTAGGCGAGAATGAAGTTGCTTCTTTTAGTCAATGTGCCTTAAAACATGAAACAATGGTTACTTGAGAAAGAAAGTTTAGGCATTTTTTGTGTCTACGTCATCAAAAAAATTTGGATGGTTCAATCATATTGGCAAGATTTGATACACATTGAATTACCAATTAAAAATTTTGAAAGAGTTTCTTGCTGGGTTTTCAAAATTCAAAATGAGTTTTCAGAATTGGCCTCTTATGTTCATTGCCTAAAAAAGATTATAGTTTCAATATTATGATTGGTGAGTAAAATTATTCAAAAGGATCGAAACATAAGAGTGGTCAAGGAAAAGTGCAATGATATTGGATGAGGTTTTTTTTATATAGTAATCAAAAATTACTTTGAGATTCTCATCATAAAAATCGTAAATTTCCCTTTGGAAAATGCCCCCCCTTTTGTTATATATTGAAAACTATTTATGTGGGACTTTATTGCAAATCATTTTTTTGCTTTTCTCCCTTTTTTTACCAAAATGCTTTCCATTTGATGATTTTAAACATTAATTATGTAAGACTTTTATTCAAACAAATGCATAGGGATAAAATTTCATAGAAAAATTAAAAAGCATTCATTTCTTCCAAAATAAAGTTCAACAAGATTAATGTAAATAACTCCTAAAGACACCATGCACATGTCATACACAAATGTTGAAGGTTCAAAAGAAAACCATCCTATCTTGATCTTTCAACACTCAAAACCTTCTTCCACATTTCAACTCTTCACATTTTGGAATAGGACAGAGTCAGCTTCTATTGTTCCATTAGTTATGGGGTCAAAATACCACTTTTGATAAGATGCTCAACCTTTTCCTTTAGTTGTCTATATTTTTTAGTTAAATGGCCAATTGCACCCATATGATAATAACACTTCCCATTAAAATCATAACTCCTTATCGATGGATTAGATGTTATTTTTAGATGCACAGGAGTTAGGTATCAACCTTTTATTAGCAAAGGCAAAGGTGAGAAATAGGGATTGGAAGTTTCTCTTGGTTTTTTTTTTTCTTTTTTGATTTTTAGTTCATCGGATGGTAGGCTCAAATGTAGGCCAAGATTGTGAATGGTCATTTCATGATGGGGACTTGCTGAAAAACTTAGATACTAGCTTGGTTGGCAAAGATATGAGCTTTAAGAGATACTATTTATGACCAAGAAATGGGGTTGATGAAAAGGATAAAAACTATATAGGACGAAGTTATTAGGTAGATGCCCCTCAAGTGTGATTGCTTGCACCTCCCCTTCATTCTTTTCCACTATATTTCCCTTTTTAACATCAGTTGCATCATTTAGCTTAATCTTTTTCATTCTTGATTGCATTTTCTATCATTCCGTAATAAGCACCATGTCAACAAAGTCTTTCGAGATATTCCCAATCATCAAAGTCTTTCAAGATATTCCCAATCATTCTTTTGTAATAAAGAGTATTCAAGGAATTGACAAATAGAATAGGGATTTCTTTCTCTAACAAAGGTGATTGTATTTGGGCTGCCATGTCTTTCTATTTATGTGTATATTCTTTGAAAGCTTTGGTTGCCTTTTTCTTCATATTCTAGAGGAATGACCTCTCTAGTGCCATGTTTTCAACTTACTTGTATTGTGCTAGGAAGGCTCTAGCCAAAATCTTACTTCTATCTAGTTGGGCATACCACCTTGTTACAGATCTAGTGAGACTATCTTGAAAACAATGGATCAACAACTTATCATCATGAGTGTGGCCTGTCATCTTTCAACAGTACATGGTGATGTTTGTTGAAGGGCATTTCATTCCATCATACTTCTCGAAATTTTAGACTTTAAATTTTGATGGAATGACAAGATCATGCACTAGACTAAGTTTATTGGCATCAACACTCCCATAGTTATCATGGCCTTCAATTGCCTTCAATCTTTCTTTTAACAGATCATATTTGTCCTTCATCATCCTATCTCTTGGTGGATTTGACACCCTTTTTAGTTGCTCCCATTCTTTTAGATTATCCAAATTAGACACATTTGTGGAGTCGTAAAGAGTTAGCCTGGGTTGGCATTTATCTAAACTAGAGGTAATTTGGCAAAAGTATCCATATAAGGTTGATGAGTTACTAGAAGTGTTTGTGACATATGAAGGTTTCGAACATATGGATATGTGAACCCAAGTGGATACAATGGCACTTCAACTACTATTTCCTCTTTTGCCCTATGTGTTTCAATGATTCTTTTTCCTTTTGTCCAACTAGGTAACATCTTTCTTAATTCTGCCAATTGTCTATCCATATTCTATTGCATTCCCGTAACTATTTCCCTAATCTCTCCTTGGGCCCTTTCCATTTTGTTCATCCAACTTGCATTTTTATTTTCCATGATTTTGGTATTGGCTCAAGTGTTGTAAGTGCACATATTTAACTACTCTTGTTTCCTACGATGCATTATCCTTGAACCTTTAATTAACTACCAAACGTCAAAAATGCATGACATGGATTCTATTATTAAAACTTTTAAAAACATATTTTTGCTTTGAAGGTTTAACAAAAGTGTATTCACTATCACCATTCCTTGCTTTTAGCTGGCATGGAAACTAATGAATTCAAACAAATGATGTATGATATACAAGTCAAATTTTATTATTATTAAATGAGCTCAAATTCCCTCTTGTATTCAAGTTAGGTTACTTAAAGACATTCTTTTACCTCAAAAGTTCAATGTAAGCATATTTGCAATCATTATCCTTTTTCACAGACTCTTTTAGGCACATCAAAAGGAAATATTAATAGAGATGTCCATTCATAGAAAATTCAAAAGTTTTCCTTCATTCCCAAAAGTTTCAAGTTTTTACATTAAGCACAATCCTAGGACAAGGACCACAAAGTGCTAGACTAGCTCTTACTCCCCTTTACCTTGCCTAAGAAATCCAAATGAAGTGGACTATGAAAGCTGGTAAGGATGACCCTTTGCTTTAAGGCTTTTTCTTTTCATTCATCATTTTGGCTAGTTTGACTACTGCCTATAGCATTACTTACTATGAAGGATTCCTATAAATAAATAGTTTCATTTTGGTGTTAAAACTCAAATATTCGACTTTCATCAATTTTTGTATTCTATGTTTCAAAGATGTGTAGTCTTCCAAAGAGTGGCCTGCGATGCCAAGATGGTATTCACATCGGGCATTGGGATCATAACATTTGGGAAATGGTGGTTTGCGGGGTTCAGCAGGGATAGGGGCAATAAGGTAATTTTTTAGGAGCAGTGGGTATAACTCTATATAGGACATGGGTATTGGGTTAATAGGGGTTTTTCTTTTTGCAAGGTTTTTCTATTCTATGGTTGGTTTGCTTTGCTGAAACAATGGTGGTATAGTTGGTCTTTAAGTGAATTAAAAAACTTTGGATCAAAAATTGGATTCACAAAGTGGTGATGGGATAGCATGCTGAACAAGTGGTTGTGAAATATAAGGTGGAGGAAATGAATTCAAGTGTGGAATTCTCAGAGGTTGTATAAAATTTAGGGGCCTAATCCTAGGTGCTTGGAAAAGAGATTGAAAATAGTCATGAAAGGAATTTAGGTGCGGGTTTGGACTCGAAATAGTTGGCAAGGGTTGTTTAAAGCAAGGTGACTCCATCTTGAAAATCAAACTTTTGAGTTCAATCATTTGTGTAGCCAATTCATCCATTCCTTTTTTGATCTTGCCCAAACGTTGGTCACTATTCAAATCACCCAATGCCTTAGTATTCTTAGGAAAAGTGTTGGAACCAACAAGAGCCAGTTGATTTTGATTTAATGGAATTGAAAGTAACAACGATCCTTGAGGAGCAACAAACTCAACCATACGACTATCTTTAACCATTTCTATCAATTGAGCAATCTGTTGTTTCAACTCCCGAAGCTCGAGTCAAAATTCCTTTTGATTCAACTCCAAAGCACTAATCCTTACTTCCAATTGATCTCCCATATTTTCCATTCTAATTTCCACCAAGACAGACACTTTATTCTAAAACTTAGGCCAAAAATTTTTTATTGTTGCCCTTATTAACTAAATGTCACAAAAATAATTTTTAACTTATATGACACACAGAATCATGTTTATGAATACATGAATATGATGATGATGTAAAAAGTGTCATGAAATACAAATATGCCTAAGGCAAATGGATTTGCACATGTATAGGCCGCAAATAAAAATTGCATCATCCATGAATGTGTATGCAAAGAATGTAATGTTATGTTGCAGTGATGGTGGGATATGAATGCAATACATGTTTTGTAAAACCCTACCATTCATGAACCCATATCCACAAAATGCAATGACATACTTATATGAGTGATGAGATGTATTCCTATGACTAATGCAACATACTTGTATGGAATGCAACCTATCTAATGCACAAAATATGTCTACTTGAAATACAATGCATGTGTTGTGTTGGCTTAATGAGGTTGGCATTGCCTTAAAATATGTGATGAGATGGAGTGCATGCACCACCTATTAAAATGTGCATGGGAGGTATGTGAAAATATCAACATGTACATGAAATGGGATACATGTACTATCCACTAATGTGAATAGGATGCAATGCATGTATTACCTTATTATGATGTGCATCAGATAGGATGAAGATCCATGGGATGGGCTGTATACACTACCCTATTATTTCTTCTTCTTCTTTTTTTTTAAACATGCTAAAAATGTATGTAAAAGATCAAATAAAAATGTGAAAGATGAAACAACATTCAAATTTAAAGTTCTTTTTTTTTTCACTTTTCAACCTTTTTTTTTTTGCTACTGATGGCTTCATGAGTGTTTCCTTTACTATTGATTGATCCAAAACAAATACCCACTTTAAGAAGTATGATACCTATATGATGCATATAGTAATATTAAGAGTAAAAAAAATCAGCAATGTTGATAAATAAATAAACAAACAAAAGCATATAATAGAGTAAATGATACATAGTGTCCTAGCTTTAGGTAATTTTCTCTAAGAAGGATGGCATGGTTCTATCTTAGGCTAGATCCTTAGGGTTCTTAATATGCTGGGTTTGGATTTATAAGTCTAAAGGTGCCTAGACTACATCATTGTCCATCATAGACTAGTAAAGCTTCCTGATCCTTATCCATTATAGGCTACTAATGGAAAATGTTCAATCTAAGTGGAAGTATTTCGCTAGCAAATGCGAAGGTTATCACCTTATGAAAGCGTAACTACTTTATTTTTCCTAAAAGGAATAAAGCCCGAGTCTACAACTTATACATGTAAGTGCATATGCAAAAGTGTGCAATGTGACATATTAATCAAAATATCATAAATAAATCATAAGCGCAAAATCAAAACAAAATAATAACTAACATTCAATTTATTTTATTTATTAACTTGTACATATATTTTTTTTTTGAAAAATTGAAAGAAATGGAATTAAATTAAATATCAAATAAAACCAATTAAATCCAACAATTATTAATAATGCATAATTAAAATTTTTGGCTTGACTCTAAAAAATGTCCCCCGTGGAATTGCCAAGTTGTCATAACGTATTGGTCCAGGGACTCGATCGTTAGTTGTGAAAATTTAAAAATCGTGAAAAACATGAGAAATCGCCACCAATCTTTTTTAGGGTGTGATTGGCCACCCAAAAATTTTATCTTTTTAATAAAACAACAACACAGGTTTAAAGCTTTATTAAAAAGATAATTTTGGCCTACAAAAACAGAATTAGGTTCGGGAGTTGGTTACACGTTGGAATGATTAGCACCCACATAACGTCAATAGAATTGGTACCAATTAATTATGCGCTATTTATAATTTTAGAGAAAAATTGGTTTTTATATGAAATTTAATTACAATTCCCTTCATTTTGTGAGAAAATTAGTTTAAAATCTTTTACTTAGGAATATTAAGAAAATCTTCAAATTAAAGAAATATATTCAAAGTCTCTGACACAAAGGCAGAATTTAAAGATAGTCTTTCCATTTAAGATTTAATATAACATTCTTTTTAAAAATAATAAAATAACATTCTTTGTAAATGATAATTATTGATGACTCTCCAACATCTAGGTGGAGTACCAATCAATTATATTTCATGGAATGTTATTTTAATTTTATTTATTCAAAACTAAAATTTTAAGAAAACTTTTGGTGTAAAAGAAACATAATATAATATAATTAATATTAAACATCCATAACTAGAACAAACATATATATATGGATTATAAATGAAGACATTAATTTAAAAATGAAACATATGCAAAATGATGATAAAATGTAAATTTAAGAATCGCATTTTCAAATATAAAGAAACCACATAGACTTTCCAATATCTAGGCAGAGTTTGAGTGCGGATTTTTATATTTAAAATCCCATCCTATTATTTTTTATTAATTTAACAAATTTATGAGTTACAAAAATGTATGAAAATTCTTAATAAAATAAAATTTCCTAAATGCCCCAGCATCTAGGTGGCATTCAAGAACAGATTACTTCATAAAAGGTTTTCATGCAAATCCTTTTAAATTTAAAATGAGTTTAGGGTTTTAGTTAAATTTGGGTTGGAATTTTAAGAAATTACGAACCTCTTTAATAGTCTCCAACACCTAAGCAGACTTTCAAAGCAAGTTCACTTTTTATGATTCTAAAAGATGAATTTTAATATTCTTACCTACTTTTATATATATATTATTATTGTTATTACATTGATTATTATGCATAAATTTAAAGTGCATGAAAAAAATAAAAATTTTACCAAACATAGAGTTAAGCATGAATTATTGAATTAAAACAAGCATGAGAATTCAAACAATAAAGGAATTAATAATGCGTAAATTAAACTTACAATTGAATTTAAGCAACCTAAAATAAAATACAAGTATGATTAAGATTAACACACATGAAAATAAAACTTTGTGGGAAGAAACTTTAAGCTTTATAAATTTTATAAAATTATATTCATCATAAGATTCTAAGTGAAGAAAATTACTACTCTATTTTATTATTATATTCATGTTTATGTTAAAAGAAACATATGAAATCCAATTATGCCACCACCATGGTCCCACACCATGGCTTTTGATGCCTCTATGAAGCCATGATCATGTATATACATTTTTTTAACATGGACTACATTTCAATCATAAGAACAACAAAAACAAGAAAGACAAGTAATGAAGTCTTAAACTTGTGGATAGCCAAAAAGATAACTTGGAACATGCCCTTATGTAGTAACTAGTGAGTCATGAAAGAAAGGTGAAGCTATAAGACTCCCTACAAGTAGCCCACATGCAAAACAACCTCCACCCTCTAACAACCACACATAGGAGAAAAAAATCAGAAACCATGAAAGAATAAAGCTTCAACCTTTCACCCATAGACCATACACAAAAAGGAACCAAAAAAACATGAAAAAGGATAAAGCTTTAGGTTTTTATCAACAAGTTATGTAGAAAATAGAACAACAATCGTGGAAGCAACTAACATGACCAGAAAACAAACCATTTTCCCCTCTGGACCTTTTATCACTCCCTATTTTGGAAACCATTTTCTGTTAAAATCTTCTTTCCTTGTTAAATGGGTGGTGTTGTATGGAAAGACATCCAAAACTGTGACTGCTAATGGAAAGCCAAGCAACATGGTTTGGTTATTCCAAGCTAATTTTCAAGTGTTTTATTTGTTTTAACTTAGGCTAACTAAAAACTATTCATGAAAGATGAAAAAGCAAAGGTGGAAGACTTTGTGAAATGAGCCCAACTGCTACTACCGCTAGAAGAAACAAAAGCTGTTTGGCAGTTTTAGCAAAAGGAGATAAGGTTTTTTCATTGAGAACCATTTTGTTAGGAAAAAAAAAAAAGAAACATAGAACACATAAAGCCTATAACTTCATCAACATAAATGCCAAAGTTAAAGCATGCAAGGAACAACTATGAACACTTTGTAGAAAATATAATGGCAGAAGTGAAAATGGTGTAACAAACAATGATATAAAACGGTAAACATATACCCTTGTGACCATGGACATGGGCTATGTTACCTTTTCTTTTTTTGGAATTTGGTTTCTCTTCTTTTGTTTTTTTATGAAAAGCTCTTACCTTTCCAAAACTTTCTCTTAAAAATCCTTCCATTTTCCTTTTTTTTTTGCTTAGCTTTCTCTCTTATTTTTCTTTTGTGTTTTCATACCTTTTTTTTTTTACCCGAAGCATTTCTTCCTTTTTTTTTTCTTTCAACCTCCTCCTCTTTCTTCTCTTTGGCAGACCCTCCCATTCTACAGAACAAATGGCTTCTTTATTGGTAAATATAAGCCCTTGGATCAAATAGCATCCAAGGGCCAAAATTCTTTCCTTTCCTTTCTTCCAAGGAATAAACTTTAACCAATGGATCAAAATTCAAAGAATATCTAATGGTCCACATTATTTACTACAAATGTTGGATTTTTATTGCCCCTAAACCCATGAAAAGACCATTTTACCCCTAATACAAAGTTTTTAGTATTTAGGCCATTTTCTTAGAAATCAATGTTCTCATGCTCATTTTTTGGATTTCAAAACATCAAAAATCATGAAATATTATAAAATTGAGATCTGAAAATTTTCATGAAAATTCAAGCTCAAAAAAGCCAAATTACAAAAATACCCCTATAAGGGTATTTTAGTAATTTTAAATTTCTCAGGGTACTACTATGATTTCAAATGCACAAAAAATCATGAAATATTATGAAATTAAGATCTAAAAATTTTCATGAAAAATTCAAGCTCAAGAAATCCAAATTATGAAAATACCCTTGTAGGGTATTTTTGTAATTTCACACTTTCCTAGGTACAGTAAAAATTTTAGTGTTTTAAAAATCACTAAATTTAATTTAAAACCACATTGATTCTACTTAGATTTTGAATTTTAAGAATTGACCTAGGTTCTATCTATTTTGACAAGTTTTGTGTAATTTTGACTGTTTGACTGGATTTGACCTGATTTTACTTTGGGTTTTTAAATGAGCAAATTTATGGTCTTTTTATGGGTTGTTAATAATCCTCCTAAATGGTCTCATCCCATTATTCACAAATGAACCTAGGTCAATCATGTTATGACTATTTGAACCATTACTTAGTGTAAATCATTATAATCATTTGTTTTGTCATAAAACAATTGTTTCTATTCATACAATCTTATTCAAAATAAAATAATACTAATTTATTATTATTATAAAACTAATGAGTTGTAGATTTAAAAAATTAATTTGTTTACTGAACAAGTTCAAAAAGTCATATGTCCATTTGAATTATTATCTATTTCAAATTGCTATGACATTTTTATTTTATCTTAAAACAATTACTTTTATTCATACAAAATTATTCAAAATAAAATGACACTAATTTATTAATGCTTCAAAAATTAATAAGAGATTTAAAACCTAAATATGTTTACCGAGCTAGTTTAAATAGTTTTGACTATTTGAATAATTATCTATCTCAAATCGTTATAATCTTTGTTTTGTCATAAAACAATTGTTTCTATTCGTACAAGCTTCTTCAAAGCAAAATATTACTAAACTAATAATATTTTAAAATTAATAAGCAAGAGATTTAAAAAAATAAATATGTTTGTTGAACTAGTTCAAATAGTTAAGATTATTAAGACAATTATCTCTTTAAAATCAGTCTGACCATTTATGTAGTCATAAAATAATTGTTTTAGTTTATACATGCTTATTCAAAATAAAATAATACTATTTTTATTAAATTTAAAAAATTAATAAGTAAGAAATTTTAAAAAATAAATCTATTTATCGAATAAATTCAAATAGTTATGACTATTTGAACAATTATCTATTTAAAATCATTACGACCTTTTGTTTTATAATAAAATAATTGTTTCTATTCATAAAAGCTTATCTAAAATAAAATAGTATAACTTTATTAATATTTCAAAAATTGAAAAGTTGGAGATTTAAAAAATAAATTAGTTTATCGAATTAGTTCAAATAATTATGGCCATTTGAACAATTATCTATTTCAAATCGTTATAAACTTTTGTTCTATCATAAAACAATTTGTTTTCATCATATAAGCCTATTCGAAATAAAATAATACTAATTTATTAATATTTCAAAAATTAATGAGTAGGAGATTTGAACAATTATGATTACTTGAACAACTATATATTTCAAACCGTTATAACCTTTTATTTTGTCATAAAACAATTATTTAAGTTCATACAAATTTATTTGAAATAAAATAATATTAATCTAATAATATTATGGAACTTAATAAAAAAAATAAATTTGCTTGACAAACCAATTCAAATAGTAAGGCTATATGAATAATTATTAATTTCAAATCATTATGACCTTTTATTTTGTCGTAAAACAAATGATTTTGTTCAAATAAGTTTGTTCGGAATAAAATAATATTAATTTATTAATATTTTGAAAATTAATAAGGGATTTAAAAAATAAATCTATTTACCAAACTAGTTCAATTATTTATAACAATTTGAACAATTATTTATTTCAAATTGTTATGATCATTTGTTTTATCATAAAACAATTATTTCTATTGATATAGTCTTATTCGAAATAAGATAATGCTAGTTTATTAATATTTTGAAAATTAATAAGAAACAGATTTAAAAAATGAATATGTTGGCTTGACCAATGCAAATAGTTATGATGTTTGAACAATTATCTATTTCAAATTATTATGACCTTTTATTTTGTCACAAAATAATTGTTTCTATTCGTACAAGCTTATTAAAAATAACATAATTCTAATTTGTTAATATTTTTAAAATTAATAAGTAAGAGATTAAAAAATTGAAGTTGTTTATCGAACAAGTTTAAATAGTTATGACTATTTGAACAATTACCTATTTCAAATCGCTAAACCTTTTGTTTTGTCATAAAAGAAAATTTTCTATTCATACAAGCTTATTTCAATTAAAATAATACAAATTTGTTAATATTCAAACAATTAATAAGTAAATGATTTAGGAAATAAATCTGTTTACCGAGTAAGTTCAAATAGTTATGACTATTTGAACAATTATTTATTTCAAATTGTAATGACTTTTTGTTTTGTCATAAAATAATTGTTTTTGTTCATACAAGCTTATTCGGATTAAAATAATATTAATTTATTAATATTTTGACAATTAATAAGTAAAGATGTTAAAAATAAATATGTTTACCATATAAGTTCAAATAGTCGTAAAGATCTGAATAATTATCTATTTCAAATCGTTATGATCTTTTGTTTCATAAAAAAACAATTGTATTAGTTCATATAGGCTTATTTGAAATAAAGTAATACTAATTTATTAATATTCCAAAAATTATTGAATAAGAGATTTAAAAAATGAATCTATTTATCAAACTAGTTCAAATAGTTATGATTATTTGAACAAATTTCTATTTCAAATCATTATGACATTTTGTTTTGACATAAAATAATTATTTTTGTTCACAGAAGCTTATTCCAAATAGAATAGTATATATTTATTAATATTTCAATAGTTATAACTATTTGAACTATTTCAGTAAAAAGATTTTGTTTTTAAATCTCTTATTAAATTTTTGAAATAGTAATAAATTAGTATTATTTTATTCTGAATAAATTTTTATGAATATGAACAATTGTTTTGCGACAAAAAAAAATGTCATAACGATTTAAAATAGATAATAATTCAAATGGACATGACTATTTGAACTTGTTTAGTAAACAGATTAATTTTTTAAATCTTTAACTTATTAATTTTTAGAATATTAATAAATTAGTATTATTTTATTCTGAATAAACTTGTATAAATAGAAACAATTGTTTTATGACAAAACAAAGAATCATAACAATTTGAAATAAATAATTGTTTTAATAGTCATAACTATTTGAACTCGCTAGGTAAACAGATTTATTTTTAAAATATTTTATTTATTAATTTTGGAATATTAATAAATTAGTATTATTTTATTCTGAATAAGGTTTTTGAATAGAAACAATTTGTTTATGACAAAACAAATGGTCATAATGATTCGAAATAGATAATTGTTCAAATAGTCATAACTATTTGAACATGTTTAAAAAATATATTTATTTTTTTAATTTTTACTTATTAATTTTTGGAACATTAATAAATTTATATTATTTTATTTTAAATAAGCTTGCATGAACATAACCAATTGTTTTATGACAAAACAAAAGATCATAATGTTTTGAAATAGATAAGTATTTAGATAGTTAGAACTATTTGAACTTGTTCGATAAATAGATTTATTTTTTTAATTCTCTTATTCTTTAATTTTTGGAATATTAGTAGATTAGTATTATTTTATTTCAAATAAGCTTACATGAATTGAAACAATTATTTTATTACAAAATAAAATGTCATAATGATTTGAAGTAGATAATTATTCAAATAGTCATAACTATTTGACTTGTTTGATAAACATATTTTTTAAAATCTTTTACTTATTAATTGTTGAAATATTGATAGATTAATATTATTTTAATTCGAATAAGCTCTTATGGATAGAAATAATTATTTTATAACAAAACAAAAAAGTCATAAGAATTTGAAATAAGTAATTGTTCAAATAGTCACAATGATTTGAACCTGTTCTGTAAACAGATTTAGTTTTTAAATCTTTTACTTAGTAATTGTCTTAATATTAATAAATTTATATTATTTTTTCAAAATAAGCTTGTATGAACAGAAACAATCATTTTATGACAAACCAAAAGGTTATAGCGATTCCAAATCGACAATTATTCAAATGGTCATAATTATTTAAACTTATTCGATAAATAGATTTATTTTTTAAATCTCTTAATTATTAATTTTTAGAATATTAATAACATAGTATTATTTTATTTCAAATAACCTTATATGAACTAAAATAATTTTTTTATGATAAAACAAATGGCCGTAACAATTTAAAATAGATATTTTTTAATAGTTGACTATTTAAATAGTCAAAATATTCATAAATTTGTATTATTTTAATCTAAATAAGCTTGTATGAACAGAAACTATTATTTTATAAGAGAACAAAGAGTCATAACAATTTGAAATAAATAATTGCTTAAATATTCATAATTATTTGAACTGGTTTGATAAACAAATTGATTTTTTAAATTTTTTATTAATTTTTGAAATATTAATAGATTAGTATTATTTTATTTCGAATAAATTTCTATGAACAAAAATATTTATTTTATGACAAAACAAAAGGTTATAACAATTTGAAAAAGATAATTGTTTAAATAGTCATAATTATTCGAGCTGGTTAGGTAAATAGAAATTTTTTTAATCTCTTACTTATTAATTTTTGAAATATTAATAAATTTATTTTATTTTATTTCAAATAAGCTGGTATGAATTAAGAAGATTGTTTTATGACAAGACAAAAGGTCATAACAATTTGAATTAAATAATTGTTTATATAGTCTTAACTATTTAAACTAGTTTGGCAAACAAATTTATTTTTTAAATCTCTTAGTTATTAATTTTTGAAATATTATTAGATTAGTATTAGTTTTTTTGTATAAGCTTGTATGAATAGAAATAATTATTTTATGGCATAACAAAAAATGTTATAATGATTTGAAGTATATAATTGCTCAAATAGTCATAACTATTTGAACTGATTTAGTAAACAAATTTATTTTTCAAATCTCTTACTTATTAATTTTTGAAAGATTAATAAATTAGTATTATTTTATTCTAAATAAGCTTGTATGATCAAAAGCAATTGTTATATGACCAAACAAAAGGTGATAACAATTTGAAATAGATAATTGTTGAAATGGCCATAATTATTTGAACTGATTCAGCAAATAAATTTACTTTTTAAATCACTTAATTATTAATTTTTGGAATATTAATAATTATTTAATTTTGAATAAGCTTGTATGAACTAAAACAATTATTTTATGACAAAACAAAAGGTCATAACAATTTTAAATAAACAATTGTTCAAATAGTCGTAACTATTTGAATTTTTTTGATAAACAAATTCATTTTTTTAAAACTCTTGCTTATTAATTTTCAAAATATTAAGAAATTAGTATTATTTTATTTTGGATAAGTTTTTATGAACTGAAACAATTGTCTTATGTCAAAACAAAAGGTTATATTGATTTTACATAAATAATTGTTCAAATAGTCATAACTATTTGAACTTGTTTGATAAACAAATTTATTTTTTCAAATCTTTTGCTTATTAATTTTCCAAATGTTCATAAATTTGGATTAGTTTATTCTGAATAAGGTTGTAAGACATGAAAAAAATATTTTATGACTAAACAAAAGGTCTAAACTATTTGAATTAGATAATTATTCTAATAGTTTTAACTATTTGAATTAGTTTAGCAAACACATTTATTTTTAAAATCTCTTACTTATTAATTTTTGAAATATTATTAAATTAGTATTATTTTTAACCAAATAAGCTTCTATGATTAGAAATAATTGTTTTATGACAAACAAAAATTTTAACGATTCGAGATTGATAATTGTTCAAACAATTATAACTATTTAACTCGTTTAGTAAATAAATTTATTGTTTAAATCTGCTACTTATTAATTTTTGAAATATTAATCAATTAGTATTATTTTATTTCAAATAAGCTTATATGATAAAAAATGATTGTTTTATGACAAAATAAAAGTCATAATGATTTGAAATAGATAATCATTCAAATGGCCATAATTATTTTTACTGATTGGTAAACAAATTTATTTTTTAAATTTTTTACTTCTTAATTTAGGAAATATTAATAAATTAGTATTATTTTATTTTGTCTAAGCTTGTATTAACTGAAACAATTATTTTATGACTAATCAAAAGGTTATAACTATTTTAAATAGACAATTATTCAAATAATAATAATAATATGAGCTTGTTCGATAAACAGATTTATATTTTAAATCTCTTTCTTATTAATTTTTAGAATGCTAATAAATTAGTATTAATTTATTTTGAATAAACTTGTATGAATTGAAAAAATTATTTTATGACTAAACAAAAGGTTAGAATGATTTGAAGTATATAATTATTCTAATAGTCTTAACCATTTGAAATCATTTGATAAACAAATTTATTTTTTAAATCTGTTGCTTATTAGTTTTTGAAATATTATAAAATTAGTATTATTTTAATCTGAATAAGCTTGTACAAACAAAACAATTATTCTTGTGACAAAAGAAATTATCAACGATTTAACATAGATAACCATTTATATAGTTCTTAACTATTTGAATTCGTTTCGACATTAGATTTTCTTTTTTAATTTTCCCCGGTTATTAGTTCAAAATATTATAATTTGCATTAATTTTTATTTCGAATAAAATAGTATAAATGCCAATTGGTTTGATGACAAAATAAAAGGTTACATGATTTGAAATACATAATTGATTCAAATAGTCAAACTATTTGAAATGGTTTGGTAAGCATATTTACTTTTTTTAAATCTCTTATTGATTAATTTTTTTTAATATTAATATCAGTATTATTTTATTCTCAAAAATGTATATTAACAAAATAATTGTTTTATGAAAACAACAAACTATAATGATTGAATAGATTAATTGTGCAATAGTTAATAATAATTTGAACTGGTCTTTCATAAATAGAATTATTTTCCTAAAATTTTAAAATATAAATAAATACATCTTATTCTATTTTGAAATACGGGCTTGTTATGAGCTGAAAATAATTGTTTATGATAAAACAAAATGTTATACATAATTTGAATAAATAATTATTCAAATAGTCTTAACTATTTGAACTAGTTTGCAAACGAATATCTTTTAAATCCATAGTTATAATTAAAAATAATAATTTAATATTATTATTTTATTTCAAATAAGCTTGTATGAAAAAAACAATTATTTATGATAAATCAGAGGTTATAAAATTTGAAATACATAAATCATATAATATAACTATTTGAATCGTATAAAAAAAACAATTTATTTTTAATCTCATAAATTCAGAATATTATAGATTAGATATTATTTTATTTGAAAGACTACGTTGAAAAATAATTTTTTTATGACAAACAAAAGGTATAATTAAATAGATAGTTGTTTAAATGGCCATGATTATTTAAACTGATTTATTTTTTAAATCTCTTGCTTATTAATTTTTTAAATATTAATAAAGTAGTACTATTTTATTTTGGATAAGCTTTTATGAACTGGAACAATTTTTTTAATGATAAAGTAAAAGGTCATAACAGTTTTAAATAGATAATTATTTAAATAGTCATAACTGTTTGAACTTGTTTAGTAAACATATTTATTTTTTTAATTTCTTGCTTTTTAATTTTTTGAATGTTAATAAAAGAGTATTATTTTATTTTGAATAAGCATGTATGAACTAGAACAATTATTTTATAACTAAACAAAAGGTTAAAACCATTTGAAATAGATAATTGTTCTAATAGTCTTAACTATTTGAACTATTATTTTTTAAATCCTTATTAATTTTTAGAATACTATTAATTTAGCAATATTTTACTTTGAATAAGCTTGTATGAATAGAAATAAATGTTTTAGGACAAAAAAAAGATCATACCAATTTGAGATAGATAATTGTTTAAATAGTCATAACTATTTGAACTGATTCGATAAAGAGATTTAGTTTTTAAATCTCATATTAATTTTTGGAATAAAAATAACTTAGTATTATTTTTTTATGAATAGAAATAATTGTTTTATGACAAAACAAAATGTCATAATGATTTGAAGTGGATAATAGTTCAAATGGACATGACTATTTAAACTTGTTTAATAAACAGATTAATTTTTTAAATCTTCAACTTATTAATTCTTAGAACATTAATAAATTAGTATTGTTTTATTTTGAATAAACTTGCACGAATACAAACAATTGTTTTATGATGTAACAAAAGATCATAACGATTTGAAATAAATAATTATTCAAATAGTCATTACAATTTGAATTTGCTTGGTAAACAGATTTATTTTTAAATCTTTTACTTATTAATTTTGGAATATTAATAAATTAGTATTATTTTATATCGAATAAACTTGTTTGAATAAAAATAATTGGTTTATGACAAAACAACTGGTCATAACAATTTCAAATATGTAATTGTTTAAATAGTCATAACTATTTGAATGTTTCAAAAAATAGATTTATTGTTTAAATTTTTACTTATTAATTTTTGAAATATTAATAAATTTATATTATTTTATTCAAAATAAGCTTGCATAAACAAAACCAATTGTTTATGACAAAACAAAATGTCATAATGTTTTGAAATAGATAATTGTTTAGATAATCATAACTATTTGAACTTGTTTAGTAAACAGATTCATTTTTTTAATTCTTTTGCACTTTAATTTTTGGAATACTAATAAATTAGTATTATTTTATTTCAAATAAGCTTATATGAACTTAAACAATTGTTTTATTACCAAAAAAAGGTCACAATGATTTAAAATAGATAATTATTCAAATAGTCATGACTATTTGAATTTCTCCAATAAACATATTTATTTTTTAAATCATTTACTTATTAATTGTCAATATATTAATAAATTAATATTATTTTAATCCGAATAAGCTTGTATAAAAAGAAACAATTATTTTATGACAAAACAAAAAAGTGATAACAATTTGAAATAAATAATTGTTCAAATAGTCATAACGATTTAAACTTGTTTGGTAAATAGATTTTGTTTTTAAAATCTTTTATTTCTTAATTGTCTCAATATTAATAAATGTGTATTATTTTATTTGAAATAAGCCCGTATGAATAGAAAAAATCATTTTATAACAAAACAAAAGGGTGTGATGATTCTAAATAGGTAATTATTCAAATAATCATAATTATTTAAACTTGTTCAGTAAATAGATTCATTTTTGAAATCTCTTAATTATTAATTTTTGGAATATTAATAACATAGTATTATTTTATTTTGAATAAGTTTATACGAACTAAAATAATTTTTTTATGACAAAACAAAAGGTCATAACAATTTGAAATAGATAATTATTTAAACAATCATGACTATTTGATCTTGTTTGGTAAACATATTTATTTTTAAAATTTTTTACTTATTAATTTTCAAAATATTAATAACTTAGTATTATTTTAATCCAACTAAGCTTGTATGAATAGAAACTATTGTTTTATAACAAAAAAAAGTCATAACAATTTGAAATAAATAATTATTTAAATAGTCATAACTATTTGAACTGGTTTGGTAAACAGATTTTTTTTTAAATCTCTTATTAATTTTTGAAAGATTAATAGATTAATATTATTTTATTCCAAATGAACTTATATCAACAAAACTTTGTTTTATGACAAAACAAAAGGTTATAATGATTTTAAATAGATAATTATTCAAATAGTCATAATTATTTGAACTGATTAGGTAAACAGAGTTATCAAAAAATTCATTTTATTTTATTCTAAATAAGCTAGTATGAATTGAAAAAAATTGCTTTATGCTAAGATAAAAGATCATAACAATTTGAAATAGATAATTGTTCATATAGTCTTAACTATTTAAACTGGTTCAACAAACAAATTTATTTTGTAAACCTCTTAGTTATTAATTTTTGGAATATTATTAGATTAGTATTATTTTATTTTGAACAAGCTTGTATGAATAGAAATAATTATTTTATGATAGAACAAAAGGTTATAATGATTTGAAGTATACAGTTCAAATAGTCATAACTATTTGAATTGATTCAGTAAACAAATTCATTTTTTAAATCTCTTATTTATTAGTTTTTGAAAGATTAATAAATTAATATTATTTTATTCTAAATAAGCTTGTATGATAAAAAATGATTGTTATATGACCAGACAAAAGGTAATAACAATTTAAAATAGATAATTGTTGAAATAGGCATAATTATTTAAACTAAATATGTAAATAGATCCATTTTTTAAATCACTTACTTATTAATTTTTGGAATATTTATAAATTATCATTACTTTATTTCCAATATGAACTGAAAATAGTCATAATTATTTGAATTTGTTCGATAAACAAATTTATTTTTTTAAACTCTTGCTTATTAGTTTTTGAAATATTAAGAAATTAGTATTATTTTAATTTGGATAAGCTTTGATGAACTAAAACAATTCTTTTATGTCAAAACAAAAGGTCATAACGATTTTAAATAAATAATTGCTCAAATAGTCATAAATATTAGAACTTATTCAATAAACAGTTTATTTTTTCAAATTTTTTGCTTATTAATTTTTTGAATGTTAATAAATTTGGATTTTTTTATTCCAAATAAGCTTGTAAGATATGAAACAAATATTTTATGACTAAACAAAAGGCTAAAACGATTTGAAATAGATAATTATTCTAACAATTTTAACTATTTGAATTGGTTTGACAAACATATTTATTTTTTAAATATCTTATTAATCTTTGGAATATTATTAAATTAGTATTATTTTTAATCAAATAAGCTTCTATGATTAGAAACAATTGTTTTATGAAAAAATAAAGGTTTTAATGATTTGAGATTGATAATTGTTTAAATAGTCATAACTATTTGAACTGATTCGATAAATAGATTTATTAGTTAAATTTGTTACTTATTAATTTTTGAAATATTAATCAATTAGTATTATTTTATTTCAAATAAGCTTCTATGATCACAAACAATTGTTTTTTTGACAAAACAAAAGATCAAAATAATTTGAAATTGATAATCATTCAAATGACCATAATTATTTTAACTAATTCAGTAAACAAGTTTATTTTTTAAATTTCTTACTTACTAATTTAGGAAAGAATAATAAATTAGCATTATTTTATTTCTTTTAAGCTTGTATTAACTAAAACAATTTTTTTATGACAAATCAAAAGGTTATAATGATTTTAAATAAACAATTGTTAAAATAATAATAACTATTTAAACTTGTTCAGCAAACATATTTATTTTTTAAATCTCTTTCTTATTAATTTTTTTAATGTTAATAATTTAGTATTAATTTATTCTAAATAAGCTTATGAATTGAAACAATTGTTTTATGACTTAACAAAAGGTCAGAATGATTTGAATAAAATATTATTCTAATAGTCTGAACCATTTGAATTGATTTGATAAATAAATTTATTTTTTAAATCTCTTACTTATCAATTTTTGAAATATTATTAAATTAGTATTATTGTAATTCAAATAATCTTGTACGAACAAAACAATTATTTTATGACAAAAGAAATGGTCATAACAATTTGAAATAGATAATTGTTCATATAGTCTTAACTATATGAATTGGTTTGGTAATTAGATTTATTTTTTAATTTTCTTGGTTATTAAGTGTTAGAATATTATTAAATTAGTATTATTTTATTTCGAATAAAATAGTATTAACGGAACCAATTGTTTGATGACAAAATGAAAGTTTATAATGATTTGAAATAGATAATTATTCAAATTGTCAAAACTATTTTACTTTTTAAATTGAAAGCAGATTTACTTTTTAAATCTCATATTGATTAATTTTCTAAATATTAATAAATTAGTATTATTTTATTTTGAACAAACTTATATTAACAAAAACAATTGTTTTATGACAAAACAAAAGTAATAACGATTTGAAATGGATTATTGTTCAAATAGTTATAATTATTTGAACTGGTTCAATAAATAAAATTATTTTCTAAATCTCTTACTTATAAATTTTTGAAATATTAATAAATTAATTTTATTCTATTTTGAATAAGGTTGTATGAGCTGAAATAATTGTTTTATGACAAAACAAAAATCAAAACAATTTAAAATAAAATAATTGTTCATATAGTCTTAACTATTTGACCTGGTTCAGCAAACATATTCATTTTTTAAATCTTAGCTATTAATTTTTAGAATACTACTAAATTAGTATTATTTTATTTTGAATAGGCTTGTATGAACAAAAACAATTATTTTATGATAGAATAAAAGGGTTATAACAATTTGAAATAGATAATTATTCAAATAGTCATAACTATTTGAACTTGTTCAACAAACAAAATTTTTTTTAAATGTCTTATTAATTCTTGAAATATTAATAAATTTGTATTATTTTATTTCCAAAAAGCTTGTATGTTGAAAAACAATTGTTTTATAAAAAAACAAAAGTCATAACAATTTGAAATAAATAATTGCTCAAATAGTCATAACTATTTGAACTAGTTTGATAAATAAATTTATTTTTTAAATTAATTTTTGAAGTATTAATAGATTAGTATTACTTTATTTTGAACAAACTTATATGAACAAAAGCATTTGTTTAATGACAAAACAAAAGGTCATAACGATTTGAAATAGATAATTTTTTTAATAGTCATAATTAATTATTTGAACTAGTTAGGTAAACAAAATTATTTTTTTAAAATCTTACTTATTAATTTTTGAAATATTAATAAATTCATTTTTGAAATATTAATAAATTCATTTTATTTTATTCCAAATAAGCTAGTATGAATTCAAAAAAAAAACTTATTTTAAAATAAAACAAGTGGTCATAATGATTTGAAATAGATAATTGTTCATATAGTCTTAAATATTTGATTTGGTTTGGCAAAGAAATTTATTTTTTAATTCTCTTAGTTATTAGTTTTTGGAATATTATTAAATTAGTGTTATTTTTTTCCAAGTAAACTTGTATGAACATAAATAATTGTTTTATGATAGAACAAAAAGTTAAAACAATTTCAAGTTTATAATTGCTCAAATAGTTATAACTATTTGAACTATTTTAGTAAACAGATTTATCTTTTAAATATTTTATTTTTAATTTTTGAAAGATAATAAATTAGTATTATTTTATTTCGAATAAGCTTGAATGTTCAAATAAAATTGTTATATGATGAAGCAAAAGGTAATAATGATTTGAAATTGATAATTGTTGACATGGCCATAATTATTTGAACTGATTTGATAAACAAATTCACTTTTTAAATCACTTATTAAATTTTGGAATATTAATAAAGTAGTTTTATTTTATTTTGAATAAGCATGTATGAACTGAAACAATTATTTTATGACAAAACAATATGTCATAACAATTTGAAGCAAATAATTGTTCATATAGTTGCAACTATTTGAGCTGCTTTGGTAAACAAATATATTTTTTAAATATCTTAGTTATTAATTTTTGAAATATTATTAAATTAGTATTATTTTATTTTGAATAAGCTTCTATGAACTAAAACAATTCTTTTATAATAGAATAATAAGTTATAACAATTTTAAAATAGATAATTGTTCAAATAGGAACTAGTTCGATAAACAAATTTATTTTTTAAATCTCCTACTTATTAATTTTTGAAATATTAACAAATTTGTATTATTTTATTTTGAATAGGTTTGTATGATGAAAAACAATTGTTTTGTAATAAAACAAAAGTTCATAACGATTTGAAATAGATAATTATTCAAATGGCCATAATTATTTGAGCCGATTCGATAAACTGACTTATTTTTTAAATCTCTAACTTATCAATTTTTGAAATATTAATAAGTGATATTGTTTATTTTGAATATGCTTTTATGAACTGAAACAATTGTTTTATGAGAAAACAAAAGGTCATATTTATTTTAAATAGATAATTGTTTAAATTGTCATAATTATTTGAACTTGTTCAGTAAATAGATTTATTTTTTAAAAATTTCTTGTGTATTACTTTTCTAAATGTTAATAAATTAGTATTATTTTATTTCAAATAAGCATGTTTGAATTGAAAAAATTATTTTATAACTAAACAAAAGGTTAGAAAAATTTGAAATAGATAACTATTCTAATAATCTTAACTATTTGAACTTGTTCAGCAAATACATTTATTTTTTAAATCACTTACTTATTAATTTTTAAAATATTATTAATTTAGCAATATTTTACTTTGAATAAGCTTTTATAAGCAGGAATAATTATTTTATGACAAAATAAAGATCATAACGATTTGAGATAGATAATTGTTAAATACTTATAACTATTTGAATTGGTTTGATAAATAGATTTTGTTTTTAAATCTCTTATTCATTTTTAAAATATTAACAAATTAGTATTATTTTATTCTGAATAGCTTTGTATGAATAGAAACAATTATTTTATGATAAAATAAAATGTCAAAACTATTTGAAATAGATAATAGTTCAAATGGACATGCCTAATTTAACTTGTTTGATGAACAGATTTATTTTTTAAATCTCCAACTTATTAATTTTTAGAATAGTAATAAATTAGTATTATTTTATTTTGAATAAACTTGTATGAATAGAAACAATTATTTTATGACAAAACAAATAATCATAATGATTTGAAATAAATAATTGTTCAAATAGTCATAACTATTTGAACTCACTTAGTAAATGGATTTATTTTGTAAATATTTTACTTATTAATTTTTGGAATTTTAATAAATTAGTATTATTTTATTCTAAATAAGCTTTTATGAACTGAAGCAATTGGTTCATGACAAAACAAAAGGTCATAACGATTTGAAATAGATAATTGCTTAAATAGTCATAATTATTTGAACGTGTTCAAAAATCATATTTATTTTTTAAATTTTTACTTATTAATTTTTAGAATATTAATAAATTTATATTATTTTATTCAAAATAAGCTTACATGAACAGAACCAATTGTTTTATGATAAAACAAAAGGCCATATTATTTTGAAATAGATAATTATTCAAATGTCATAACTATTCAAACATGTTCAGCAAACAAATTCCTTTTTTAATTCTCTTACTCATTAATTTTTGGAATATTAATAAATTAGAATTATTTTATTTCAAATAAGCTTCTATGAACTAAAACAATTGTTTATTACAAAACAAAATGTCACAATGATTTGAAATAGATAATTATTCAAATAGTCATGACTATTTGAACTTGTTCGAAAAACATATTAGTATTATTTTTTAAACAGATTTATTTTTAAAATCTCTTACTTATTAGTTTTTGGAATTTTAATAAATTAGTATTATTTTATTTCGAATAAGCTTTTATGAATAGAAACAATTGGTTTATGACAAAACAAAAGGTCATAACAATTTGAAATAGATAATTGTTCAAATATCATAACTATTTGAACGTGTTCAGAAAATAGATTTATTGTTTAAATTTTTACTTGTTAATCTTTGGAATATTAGTAAATCTATATTATTTTATTCGTAATAAACTTGTATGCATAGAAACAATTGTTTTATGGCAAAAGAAAAGGTCATAATGATTTAAAATAGACAATTGTTTAAATAGTCATAACTATTTGAACTTGTTCAGTAAACATATTCATTTTTTAAATCTCTTACTCATTAATTTTTGAAATAGTAATAAGTTAGTATTATTTTATTTTGAATAAGCCCATGTGAATTGATACAATTGTTTTATGATGAAACAAAAGGTAATAACAATTTGAAATAGATAATTATTCAAATAGCTATTACTATTTGAACTTATTTTGTAAATGTATTTATTTTTTAAATCTTTTACTTATTAATTCTTGAAATATTAATAAATTAATATTATTTTGATCAAAATAAACTAGTATGAACAAAAATAATTGTTTTATGAAAAAACAAAAAGTCATAATGATTTGAAATAAATAATTGTTCAAATAATCATAACTGTTTGAAATTATTTGGTAAACAGATTCAAATAGGCTTGTATGAATAGTAAAAATTATTTTATGATAATACAAAAGGTTATAGCAATTTGAAATAGATAATTACTCAAATAGCCATAACTATTTGAACTTGTTCGGTAAACTGTTTCTTTTTTTAAATCTCTTATTAATTTTTGGAATATTAATAAATTATGATTATATTATTCCAAATAATTTTGTATGAATAAAAACAATTGTTTTGTGATAAAACTAAAGGTCATAATGATTCAAAATATATAATTGTTCAAACAATCATAATTGTTTGCATTGGTCAGGCCAACAGATATATGTTCTAAATTCATTACTTATTAATTTTTATAATATTAATAAATTAGCATTACTTTATTTCAAATAAGACTATATGAATGAAACAATTATTTTATAATAAAACAAAAGGACTTAATGATTTGAAATAAATAATTGTTCAAATAGTTATAACTAATTGAACTGGTTTGGCAAACAGATTTATTTTTTTAAATCTCTTATTAATTTTTGAAATATTAATAAATTACTATTATTTTATTCAAAACAAACTTATATGAAAAAAAATTGTTTTATGACAAAACAAAAAGTTAACAATGATTTGAAATAGATAGTTGTCCGTGTAGTCATAATTTTTTGAAATAGTTCTACAAACATAAATAATTGTTTTATGACAAAAGCAAAGGTTATAACAATTTGAAATCTATAATTGTTTAAATAGTCATAACTATTTAAACTAGTTCGTTAAACATATTTATTTTTTAAATCACCTACTTATTAATTTTTGAAATATTAATAAATTAGTATTATTTTATTCAAAATAGGCTTTTATGATGAATAACAATTGTTTTATGACAAAACAAAAGTTCATAATGATTTGAAATAGATAATTGTTTAAATGGCCATAATTATTTCAATTGATTTGATAAACTGATTTATTTTTATATCTCCAACTCTTTGAACATGTTCAGAAAATAGATTTAATTTTTAAAATTTTACTAATTAATTTTTAGAATATTAAGAAAATTAAATTATTTGATTCGAAATAAGCTTGCATGAACAAAACCAATTGTTTTATGATAGAACAAAACCAATTGTTTTATGATAAAACAAAATGTCATAATGTTTTGTGACAGTTAATTGTTCAAATAGTCATAATTATTTGAACTTATTTGATAAACAATTTTTTTTTTAATTCTCTTACTCATTAATTTTTAGAATATTAATAAATTAGTATTATTTTACTTTAAATAAGCTTCTATGAACTAAAACCAATTATTTTATTACAAACGAAATGGTCATAATAATTTGAAATAGATAATTATTCAAATAGTTATGACTATTCAAACTTGTTCATTAAACATATTTATTTTTTAAATCTTTTACTTATTAATTGTCAAAATATTAATAAATTAATATTATTTTAATTCGAATAAAATTGTATGAACAGAACAATTGTTTTTTGATAAAACAAAAAGTCATAACAATTTGAACTTGTTCGGCAAACACATTTATTTTTTAAATCTCTTACTTATTAATTTTTAGAATATTATTAGTTTAGCAATATTTTACCCTGAATAAGCTTGTATGAATAGAAACAATTGTTTTATAACAAAACAAAGATCATAACGATTTGAGATAGATAATTGTCCAAATAGTCATAACTATTTGAATTAGTTTGGCAAACAAATTTAGTTTTGAAATCTCTTATTAATTTTTGGAATATTAATAAACTAATATCATTTTATTTTGAATAATTTTGTATGAATAAAAACAATTGTTTTACAACAAAACAAAATATCATAACAAATTGAAATAGATAATTGTTTGAATGGGCAAGACTATTTGAACTTGTTTGGTGAATAGATTTATTTTTTAAATCTCCAACTTATTAAATTTTAGAATATTAATAAATTAGTATAATTTTATTTTGAATAAAGTTATATGAATAAAAACAATTGTTTTATGACAAAACAAACGATCCTAATGATTTGAAATAAATAATTGTTTAAATAGTTATAATTATTTGAACTCGCTCGATAAATGGATTTATTTTTCAAATCTTTTACTTATTAATTTTTGAAATTTTAATAAATTAGTATTATTTTATTCTGAATATGCTTTTATGCATAGAAACAATTGGTTTATGACAAAACAAAAGGTCATAGCAATTTGAAATACATAATTGTTCAAATAGTCATAAATACTTGATCGTGCTCAGAAAATATATTTATTTTTTTAATTTTTACTTATTAATTTTTGAAATATTAAGAAATTTAAATTATTTTATTTGAAATAAACTTGGATGAACAGAACCAATTGCTTTATGACAAAACCAAATGTCATAATGTTTTGAAATAAATAATTATTCAAATAGTCATAACTATTTAAACTTATTTAGTAAACAGATTCTTTTTTAATTTTGTTACTCATTAATTTTTGGAATATTAATAAATTAATATTATTTTACTTCAAATAAGCTTATATGAACTGAAACAATTGTTTATTACAAAAGAAAAGGTCATAATGATTTGAAATTGATAATTATTCAAATAGTCATGACTCTTTGAACTTGTTCGATAAACATATTTATTTTTTGAAATCTTTTACTTATTAATTATTGAAATATTAATAAATTAATATTATTTTAATCCAAATAAACTTGTATGAATAGAAACAATTGTTTTATGTCAAAATAAAAAGTCATAACTAGTTAATTACTCAAATAGTCATAACAAGTTAAACTTGTTTGGTAAACATATTTATTTTTTAAAATCTTGTACTTATTAACTACTTTAATATTAATGAATTTGTATTATTTTATTTGAAATAAGCTTGTGTGAATAGAAAAAATTATTTTATGACAAAACAAAAGGTTATAGCAATTTTAAATAGATAATGTTAAAACAGTCATAATTATTTAAACATGTTAAATAAACAGATTTATTTTTAAATCTCTTTATTATTAATTTTTAGATTATTAATAAATTAGTATTATTTTATTTTGAATAAGCTTATATGAACTGAAACAATTCTTTTATGACAAAATAAAAGATCATAATGATTTGAAATAGATAATTATTCAAATAGTCATAATTACTTGATCTACTTCGGTAAACATATTTATTTTTTAAATTTTCTACTTATTAATTGCCTAAACATTAATAAATTAGTATTATTTTAATTTGAATAGCTTGTATGGATAGAAACAATTATTTTAAAATAGAACAAAAAGTGAAAATGATTTGAAATAAATAATTGCTTGAATAGTCATAACTATTTGAAATAGTTTGATAAATAGATTTATTTTTTAAATCTCTTATTAATTTTTGAAATATAATAGATTAGTATTACCTTATTCTAAACAAACTTATATGAACAAAAAAATTTGTTTTATGACAAAACAAAAGGTCAAAACGATTTGAAATAGATAATTGCTACAATAGTCATAATTATTTGAACTGGTTAGATAAACATAATTATTTTTTAAATCTCCTACTTATTAATTTTTGAAATACTAATAAATTTGTTTTATTTTATTCCAAATAAGTTAGTATGAATTCAAAAAAACTTACTTTATGAGAAAACAAAAGGTCGTAACGATTTGAAATAGATCATTGTTCATATGTCTTAAATATTTGAACTGGTTCAATAAACAAATTTACTTTTTAATTCTCTTAGTTATTAATTTTTGGAATATTATTAGATTAGTTTTATTTTATTCTAAGTAAGCTTGTATGAATAAAAATAATTGTTTTATGATAGAACAATAGGTTATAATGATTTGAAGTTTACAATTGTTCAAATAGTCATAACTATTTGAACTAGTTTCGTAAACAAATTTATTTTTCAAATCGCTTACTTATTAATTTTTGAAAGATTAATAAATTATCATTGTTTTATTCTGAATAAGGTTGAATGTTCAAAAACAATTGTTTTATGACCAAACAAAAGGTAATAACATTTTGAAATAGATAATTGTTGATAGAACCATAATTATTTGAGCCGATTCAGTAAATAAATTCACTTTTTAAATCACTTTATACTTTTTGAACTATTAATAAATTAGTATTATTTTACTTCGAATAAGGTTGTATGAACTAAAACAATTATTTTATGACAAAACAAAATGTCATAATGATTTGAAATACATAGTTGTTTATGTAGTCTTAATTATTTAAACTACTTCAGCAAACAGATTTATTTTTTATATCTCTCAGTTATTGATTTTTGGAATATTATTAGATTAATATTATTTTATTCTGAATAAAGCTTATATGAACTGAAACAATTAGTTTAATAGAATAAAAGGTTATAATGATTTAAAATAGATAATTGTTCAAATAGGAGCTAGTTCGATAAATAGATTTATTTTTTAAATCTTCTACTTATTAATTTTTGAAATATTAATAAATTAGTATTATTTTATTCCAAATAGGCTTGTATGATGAAAAGCAATTGTTTTATGATGAAACAAAAGTTCATAATGATTTGAAAAACATAATTGCCCAAAATGGGCATAATTATTTAGGCTGATTCAATAAACTCACTTGCTTTTTAAATCTCTAACTTATCAAATTTTGAAATATTAATAAAGTAATATAATTTTATTTCCAATAAGCTTTTATGAATTGAAACAATTGTTTTATGATAAAATAGAAGGTCATATTTATTTTAAATAGATAATTATTCATATAGTCATAACTATTTAAACTTGTTTGGCAAACAAAATTATTTTTTAAATTTCTTGTTTATTAATTTTTTGAATGTTAATAAGTTAGTATTATTTTATTTCAAACAAGCATGTATGAACTAAAACAATTATTTTATGACTAAACAAAAGGTCAAAACAATTTGAAATTGATAATTATTCTAATAGTCTTAACTATTTGAACTAGTTCGGTAAATACATTTATTTTTTAAATGTCTTACTTAGTAATTTTTAGAATATTATTAATTTAGTAATATTTTACTCCGAATAAGCTTGTATGAACAAAAACAATTGTTTTAAGACAAAACAAAGATCATAACAATTTGAGATAGATAGTTGTTTAAATAGTCATAATTATTTGAGTTAGTTCGATAAACAGATTCAGTTTTTAAATCTCTTATTAATTTTTGAAATATTAATAAATTAGTATTATTTTGTTTTGAATAATTTTATATGAATAGAAACAATTGTTTTACAACAAAACAAAATGTCATAACGATTTGAAATAGATAATTTATTTATGACAAAATAAAGGGTCATAATGATTTGAAATGGATAATTGTTCGAATAGTCAAACTATTTGACCATGTTTAGAAAATATATTTAATTTTTAAATTTTTACTTATGAATTTTAGGAATATTAGAAATTTTATATTATTTTATTTGAAATAAGCTCGCATGAACAGAACCAATTGTTTTATGACAAAACATAAGGTTATAATGTTTTGAAATAGATAATTGTTCAGTTAGTCATAACTATTTGAGTATGTTCAATAAATAGATTCATTTTTTAATTCTCTTACACATTAATTTTTGGAATATTAAAAATTAGTATTATTTTCTTTCAAATAAGCTTATATGAACTGAAACAATTGTTTTATTACAAAATAAAAGGTCACAATGATTTGAATAAATAATTAGTCAAATAGTCAAGACTATTTGAATTTGTTCCATAAACATATTTATTTTTTAAATCTTTTACTTATTAATCGTCAAAATATTAATAAATTAATATTATTTTAATCTAAATAAGCTTGTGTAAAAAAACAATTGTTTTATGACTAAACAAATAGTCATAACAATTTGAAATAAATAGTTGTTTAAATAGTCATAAAGATTTGAACTTGTTGGATTAATATATTTATTTTTCAAATCTTTTACTTATTAATTGTCTTAATATTAATAAATTTGTATTATTTTAATCAAAATAAGCTTACATGAATAGAAAAAAAATCATTTTATGTCAAAACAAAAGGTTATACCGATTTCAATTAGATAATTGTTTAAATTGTCATAGCTATTTGAACTTGTTCGATGAACAGATTCAGCTTTTAAATATTTGCCTTATTAATTTTGGCAATATTAATAAATTAGAATTATGTTGTTCTGAATAAGCTTGTACAAATAGAAACAATTATCTTATGACAAAACAAAAGGTCAGAACGATTTGAAATAGATAATTATTCAAACTATCATAATTATTTGCATTGGTCATGGTAATGGATTCATTTTTTAAATCTGTTACTTCTTAATTTTTAGAATACTAATAATTAGGATTACTTTATTCCAAATAAGACTATATCAATAGAAACAATTGTTTTATGACAAAACAAATAGGAATAATGGTTTGAAATAAATAATTGTTCAAATTATTATAACTAATTGAACTGGTTTAGTAAAGAGATTTATTTTTTAAATCTCTTATTAATTTTCAAAATATTAATAAATTAATATTATTTTATTTCAAACAAAATTAAATGAACAAAAACATTTGCTCTACAACAAAACAAAAGGTCATAACAACTTAAAATAGATAATTATTCATATAGCCCTAACTATTTGAAGTGGTTTGGCATACAAATTTATTTTTTAAATCTCTAAGTTATTAATTTTCATAATATTATTATATTAGTATTATTTTATTATGAATAAGCTTGTATTAACATAAATAATTATTTTATGACAAAACAAATGGTTATAATAATTTGAAATATATAATTATTTAAATTGTCATAACTATTTGAATTGGTTCGGTAAATAGATTTATTTTCTAAATCTTCTACTCATTAATTTTTGAAATACTAAAATTAGTATTATTTTATTTCGAATAGGCTTTTATGATGAAAAACAATTGTTTTACGACAAATCAAAAATTCGTAACGATTTGAAATAGATAATTGTTCAAATAGCCATAATTATTTGAATTGATTCGATAAACTAATTTATTTTTTAAATCTCAAACTTTTCAAATTTTGAAATATTAATAAAGTAATATTATTTTATTTTGCATAAGCTTTTATGAACTGAAGACATTTGTTTTATTATAAAACAAAATGTCATAATGATTTTAAATAGATAATTGTTCAAATAAACTTGACTATTTGAATTTATTCAATAAACAAATTTATTTTTTGTTTTAATTTCTTATTAATTTTTTGAATGTTAATAGAATAGTATTATTTTATTTCAGATAAGCATGTATGAATTGAAACAATTATTTTATGACTAAACAAAGGTTAGAACAATTTGAAATAGATAATTGTTCTAATAGTCTTAACTATTTGAACTAGTTTGGCAAATACATTTATTTTTAAATCTCTTACTTATTAATTTTAGAATTTATTAGTTTAGCAATATTTTACTTCAAATAAGCTTGTATGAATAAAACAAAGATCATAACGACTTGAGATAGATAATTATTTAAATAGTTATAACTATTTGAATAGGTCTAGTAAACATATTTAGTTTTTAAATCTCTTATTAATTTTTGAAATACTAAACTAGTATTATTTTATTCTGAATAATTTTGTATGAATAAAAACAATTGTTTTACGACAAAACAAAATGTTATAACAATTTGAAATAAATAATTGTTCAAATAGTCATAACTATTTGAATTTATTCGATAAACATATTTATTTTTTAAATCTTTTGCTTATTAATTTTTGAAATATTAATAAATTTATTTGAAAATAAGCTTGCATCAAGAGAACCAATTGTTTTATGACAAAAAAAAAGGTCATTATGTTTTGAAATAGATAATTTTTTAGATAGTCATAACTATCTGAACTTATTCGGTAAATAGATTCTTCTTTTAATTCTTTTACTCATTAATTTTTAGAATATTAATAAATTAGTATTATTTTACATCAAACAAACTTATATGAACTGAAACAATTATTTTATTACAAAAGAAATGGTCAAAATAATTTGAAATAGATAATTACTTAAATCATCATGACTATTTGAACTGGTTCAATAAACATATTTATTTTTTAATCTTTTACTTATTAATTATCAAAATATTAATAAATTAATATTATTTTAATTCAAATATGCTTGTATGAATAGAAACTATTGTTTTATAACAAAACAAAAAGTCATAACAATTTAAAATAAATAATTACTCAAACAGTCATAAATATTTGAATTTATTTGATATAAGATTTATTTTTTAAATCTCTTATTAATTTTTTACATATTAGTAGATTAGTATTATTTTATTCTAAACAAACTTATATGAAGAAAAACATTTGTTTTACGACAAAGCAAATGGTCATAACAATTTAAATTGGACAATTATTCATACAACCTTAATTATTTGAACTAGTTTGGCAACCAAATTTATTTTTTAAATTTCTTACTTATTAATTTTCATAATATTATTAGATTAGTATTATTTTATTTTGAATAAGCTTGTATGAACATAAATAATTGTTTTATGATAAAACAAAGCTTTTAATGATTTCAAATATATAATTGTTCAAATAGTTATAACTATTTGAATTGGTTTGATAAACAAATTCATTTTTTAAATCTCCTATTCCTTAATTTTTGAAATATAAAAAATTATTATTATTTTATTCCAAATAGGCTTATACAATGAAAACAATTGTTTTATGACAAAATAAAAGTTCATAATGATTTGAAAAAGATAATTGTTCAAATGGCCATAATTATTTGAACTGATTCGATAAACTGATTTATTTTTAAAATCACCAACTTCTTAATTTTTGAAATATTAATAAAGTAATAATATTTTATTTTCATAAGCTTGTATGAACTAAAACAATTGTTTTGTTATAAAACAAAAGGCCATAATGATTTTAAATAGATAATTGTTCAAATAGACTTGACTATTTGAATTTGTTCATTAAATAGATTTATTTTTTAAATTTTTTTGCTTATTAAATAGTATTATTTTATTTTGGATAAGCATGTATGAACTAAAACAATTATTTTATGACTAAATAAAAGGTCAAAACAATTTGAAATAGATAATTATTCTAATAGTCTTAACTATTTGAATTATTTTGGCAAATACATTCATTTTTAAAATCTCTTACTTATTAATTTTAGAATATTATTAGTTTTGCTATATTTTACTCCAAATAAGCTTGTATGAATAGAAACAATTGTTTTATGACAAAAAAAAGATCATAATGATTTAAGATAGATAATTATTCAAATAATCATGACTATTTGAACTAGTCCAAAAATAGATTTAGCTTTTAAATCTTTTTATTAATTTTTGAAATATTAATAAATTAGTATTATTTTATTCTAAATAATTTTGAATAAATAAAATAATTGTTTTACGACAAAACACAATGTCATAACGATTTGAAATAAATAATTGTTCAAATAGTCATAACTATTTGAACACATTCGGTAAACAGATTTATTTTTTAAATCTTTTACTTATTAATTTTTGAAATATTAATAAATTTATATTATTTTATTTGAAATTAGCTTTCATCAACAGAAGCAATTGTTTTGTGACAAAATAAAAGGTCATTATGTTTTGAAATCAGTAATTATTTAGATAGTCATAACTATTTGAACTTTTCAATAAATATATTAATTTCTAGAATATTAATAAATTAGTATTATTTTACATCAAATAAGCTTATATGAACTGACACAATTGTTTTATTATCAAAGAAAAAGTCAAAATGATTTGAAATAGATAATTACTCAAATAGTCATGACTATTAGAACTTGTTTGAGAAACATATTTATTTTTAAATCTTTTACTTATTAATTATTGAAATATTAATAAATTAATTTTATTTTAATCCAAATATACTTTCATGAACAGAAGCTATTGTTTTATAACGTAACAAAAAATCATAACAATTTGAAATAAATAATTGCTCAATAGTCATAACTGCTAGAAATGTTTTGATAAATAGATTTATTTTTTAAATCTCTTATTAATTTTTGAAATATTAGTAGATTAGTATTATTTTATTCCGAATAAGCTAGTACGAATTGAAAAAACTGTTTTATGACAAAACAAAAGATTGTAATGATTTGAAATAGATAATTGTTCAAATAGTCATAATCATTTGATTCGGTTAGGTAAATAGAATTATTTTTTAAATCTCTTATTAATTTTTGAAATATTAATAAATTCATTTTATTTAATTCATAATAAGCTAGTATGAATTGAAAAAATTATTTTATGACAAAACAAAAGGTCATACAATTGTTTAGTCATAAAACAAATTTTTTTATTCATATAAGTTTGTTCGAAATAAAATAATACTAATCTATTAATATTTTAAAAATTAATAAAACATTTAAAAATTAAATCTATTTATCAAATCGATTCAAATTAAGACTATTTAAGCAATTATTTATTTCAAATCATTATGACTTTTTGTTCTATTATAAAATAATAGTTTCGGTTCATACAAGCTTATTTGGATTAAAATAACACAAATTTATTAATATTTTGACAATTAATAAGTAAAAATATAAAAAAATAAATATGTTTACTGAACTAGATCAAACAATCAAGACTATTTGAATAATTATTTATTTCAAATCATTATGACCTTTTTCTTTGTCTTAAAAAAATTATTTCAATTCATATAAGCTTATTAGAAATAAAATCATATTAAGTTATTAATATTTTGAAAATTGATGATTAAGAGTTTTAGAAAATGAATCTATTTACTTAACAAAGTTTAAATAATTATGATTATTTGAATAATTTTCTATTTGAAATCATTATAATCTTTTGCTTTGTCATAAAATTATTTTTTCTGTTCATGCAAGCTTATTTCGTATAAAATAATACAAATTTATTAATATTAAGACAACTAATAAATAAAAGATTTAAAAAATAAATCTATTTATCAAACAAGTTCAAATCATTATAAGTATTTGAACAATTATTTATTTCAATTGTTATGACTTTTTGTTTTGTCATAAAACAATTGTTTTTGTTTATACAAGCTTATTCAAAATAAAATAATATTAATTTTTTAATATTTTGACAATTTATATGTAAAAGATTTGAAAAATAAATATGTTTATCGAACAAGTTCAAATAGTCATGACTATTTGAATAATTATCTATTTCAAATCATTGTGACCTTTTGTTTTGTAATAAAATAATTGTTTCAGTTCATGTAAGCCTATTTGAAATAAAATAATAGTAATTGATTAATATTTCAAAAATTAAAGAGTAAAAGAATTAAAAAAAAATGAATTTGCTTACCGATCAAGTTGAAATAGTTATGACTATCTAAATAATTATCTATTTAAAACATTATGACATTTTGTTTTGTCATAAAATAATTGGTTCTGTTCATGCAAGCATATTTTGAATAAAATAATATAAATTTATTAATATTCCAAAAATTAATAAGTAAAATTTTAGAAAATAAAGTTATTTTCTAAACACGTTCAAATAGTTATGATTATTTGAATAATTATCTATTTCAAATCATTATGACCATCTGTTTTGTCATAAACCAATTGCTTCTGTTCAAACAAGCTTATTTGGAATAAAATAATTCTATTTTATTAAAATTCCAAAATTAATAAGTAAAAGATTTAAAAAATAAATTTGTTTATCTAGTGAGTTCAAATAGTTATGACTATTTGAACAATTATTTATTTCAAATTATTATGACCTTTTGTTTTATCATAAAACAATTGTTTCTATTCATACAAAGTTATTTATAATAAAATAACACTAATTTATTACTATTTCAAAAATTAAAAAGAGATTTAAAAACTAAATCTCTTTACCGAACTAGTTTAAATAGTTATAACTATTTAAACAATTATCTATCTCAAATCATTATAATCTTTATTTTGTCCTAAATCATTTGTTTCGTCCTAAAACATTTGTTTCTATTCATACAAGCTTATTTGGAGTAAAATATTGCTAAGTTAAAATAATTATAAATATTAATAAGTAAGGATTTAAAAAATAAATGTATTTGCCGATCAATTTAAATAGTTAAGACTATTAGAATAATTATCAATTTCAAATCGTTCTGACCTTTTGTTTAGTCATAAAATAATTGTTTTAGTTCATACATGCTTGTTTGAAATAAAATAATTCTATTTTATTAACATTAAAAAAATTAATAAGCAAGAAATTAAAAAAATAAATTTGTTTACCGAACAAGTTCAAATAGTTATGATTATTTGAATAATTATCTATCTAAAATCATTATGACCTTTTATTTTATCATAAAACAAATGTTTTAGATCATAAAAGCTTGTCCCAAGTAAAATAATATTACTTTATTAATATTTTAAAAATTGGTAAGTTAAAGATTTAAAACATAAATCAGTTTATCGAATCAGTTAAAATAATTATAGCCATTTGAACATTTATCTATTTCAAATCATTATGAACTTTTTGTTTTGTAATAAAACAATTGTTTTTCGTCATACAAGCCTATTCGTAATAAAATAATATTAATTTATTAATATTTCAAAAATTAATAAGTATGAGATTTAAAAAATAAATTTGTTTATTGAACTAATTCAAATAATTATGACTATTTGTATTGCAATTTCTTATAACTTTTTGTTCTATCGTAAAAAAATTATTTTTGTTCATACAAGTTTATTCAGAATAAAATAATACTAATGTAATAATATTTTGAAATTTAATAAGCAATAGATTTAAAAAATAATTTTTTTGCTAAACTAGTTCAAATAGTTAAGGCTATATAAATAATTCTTTATTTTAAATTGTTATGACATTTTGTTTTATCATAAAATAATTTTTTCAATTCTTACTAACTTATTCATAATAAAATTTAAAAATTTATTAATATTTCAAAAATTAATCAATAAGAGATTTAATAAATAATTCTGTTTGCTGAACCAGTTGAAATAATTATGACTATTTGAGCAATTATCTATTTCAAATCGTTATGACCTTTTGTTTTGTCATAAAACAAATATTTTTGTTCAAATAAGTTTGTTTGAAATAAAATAATATTAATTTATTAATATTTTAAAACTTAATAAGAGAATTAAAAAATTTTATTTACTAAACTAGTTCAATTAGTTATAACTATTTAAACAATTATTTATTTCAAATCGTTATGACTATTTGTTTTGTTATAAAATAATTGTTTTTAATCATACTATCTTATTCAAAATAAAGTAATGCTAATTTATTAATATTCTAAAAGTTAAGAAGTAATGGATTTAAAAAAAGAATCTTTTGGCCTAACCAATGTAAAAAGTTATGACAGTTTGAATAATTATATATTTCAAATTGTTATAACCATTTGTTTTATCATAAAACAATTGTTTCTATTCGTACAAGCTTATTTGAAATAACATAATTCTAATTTATTAATATTCTAGAAATTAATAAAAGATTTAAAAAATGAAACTGTTTACCAAATAAGTTCAAATAGTTATGATTATTTGAAAAATTAACTATTTTAAATCACTATAACCTTTTGTTTTGTCATAGAATAATTTATTCTATTCATAGAAGCTTATTTCAAATAAAATAATACAAATTTGTTAATATTCAAAAAATTAATCTGTTTACAGAATAAATTTAAATAGTTATGACTATTTGGACAATTATTTATTTTAAATTATTATGACTTTTTGTTTTGTCATAAAACAGTTGTTTCTATTCATACAAGCCTATTCAAATTAAAATAATATTAATTTATTAATATTTAGATAATTAATAAGTAAAATATTTTTAAAATAAATATGTTTACTGAACAAGTCCAAATAGTCATAACTATTTGAATAACTATCTACTTCAAATTGTTATAACATTTTGTTTCATTACAAAACAATTGTACTAGTTCATATAGGCTTATTTGAAATAAAATAATACTAATTTATTAATATTTTAACAATTAATGGGCAAGAGATTTAAAAAATGAATCTGTTTACCGAACAAGTTCAAATAGTTATGACTATTTGGACAATTGTTTATTTCAAATTGTTATGACCTTTTATTTTGTCATAAAATAATTTTTTCTGTTCATATAAGCTTATTTTGAATAAAATAATATAAATTTATTAATATTCCAAATTTTGTTAAGTAGAAATTTAAAAATAAATCTATTTTTTGACATGTTCAAATAGTTATGACTATTTGAACAATTATCTATTTCAAATATTTATGACATTTTGTTTTGTCATAAACCAATTGTTTCTATTCATACAAGCTTATTCGAAATAAAATAATATAATTTATTAATATTTCAAAAATTAATATGTAAAAGATTTAAGAAATAAATTTGTTTATCGAGCAAGCTCAAATAGTTATGACTATTTGAATAATTATTTATTTCAAATAGTTATGATTTTTTGTTTTGTCATAAAACAATTGTTTCTATTCATACAAATTTATTCGAAATAAAATAATACTAATTTATTAATATTTTGAAAATTAATAGGTAGGAGATTTAAAAAATAAATATGTTTACCAAACAAGTTCAAATAGTCATGTCCATTTGAACAATTATCTATTTCAAATCATTATAACATTTTGTTTTGTCATAAAACAATTGTTTTTACTTATACAAAATTATTTAGAATAAAATAATACTAATATTTTGAAAATTAATAAGAGATTTAAAAACTAAATCTGTTTACCGAACTAATTCAAATAGTTATGACTATTTAAACAATTATCTATTTCAAATCATTTTGATCTTTATTTTGTCATAGAACAATTGTTTTTTTTTTCATATAAACTTATTCGAATTAAGATAATACTAATTTAATAATAAAAAATAAATGTGTTTTGTTGAACCAGTTCAGATAGTTAAGACTATTAGAACAATTATCTATTTCAAATTGTTCTAACCTTTTGTTTAGTCATAAAATAATTATTTTAGTTCATACTAGCTTATTTGGAATAAAAAATATTAACTTATTAACATTAGAAAAATTAATAAGAGATTTAAAAGAAATAAATCTATTTACCGAACAAGCTCAAATAGATATGACTATTTAAATAATTTTTTATTTTAAATCATTATGACCTTTTGTTTTGTCATAAAACAATTGTTTCAGTTCATAAAAACTTATCTGAAATAAAATAATACTACTTTATTAATATTTCAAAAATTATTAAGAAAGAGATTTAAAAACTAAAGTTGTTTTTCGAATAAGTTCAAATAGTTACAATTGTCATAACATCTAGATCCGGGGATCTATCGCTAGACATTGACTTAAGGAGTCGTCACCAATCTTTTTTATTTAGGTGCGATTGGCCACCTAAGGAATCTATCCTTTCGGGGGAACACCTAAGTTTAAGGGTCCCAAAAGAATAGGTTCGGGTCTACTAACCAGAACAGGGTTCAAGAGTTCGGTTACATGTGAAGAAGGTTATAGTACCCTTATAATGCCCATCGAAAGATGGTACTAGCTTAATTTTGTGTTATCCAATAAGCCTTAAAAATTTACCAAGTAATTAATTATTGGAAATTATTCTCAATTGATTCTAATACTTTTAGCAGAAAATTGAAAAAATTCCCTCACCTCAAGAAAACTATTGTTTCACTTGCAGAGGCTCTATCGTCGAATTATTTAACATCAAAGAAAATTCAAGAAAATAAAAAGAAAAAAAATGATTGCTTTTGTGCAGGAAAAATTGATACTTTCAACTTTTTCTCAAAATATGTTTTAGAAATTTTAATTTCAAGAAAAATTGATACTTTCAACTTTTCCCTAAAATATTTTTTTGGAAAACTTATTTTCAAGGAAAATTGATACTTTCAATTTTTCCCTAAAAATATTTTTTTTGGATTTTATTTAAAGAAAATAAAATAAAATAAAAATGAAAATAAAAATAAAGAAAAATAAAATAAAAAGTGTTAAACAATTCTAATCTAATAAATAAATAATAATAATAATAAATAAAAAAATAAAAAAAAACTGGGAACGGCTCGGCTTAGGACTCGGCTCGGCTCGGCTTGAGGAAGAAAAAAAGGCTCGGAGACGCGGCTCGAGAAATGGCTCGGAGACACGGGTCGCACGAGGGTCAAAAGCGGGTTGGCGCTCAGGTCGGGTCGCCCGATTGCAAAACGCGCGAATCCTCTGGGCACAGTAACGCCAAAACGACGTCGTTTTCACTGGGTATAAAAAGGCTAATTCCTCTGTTTTTTCAACAGACCGATCTTTCCTCTCTTTCTCTTCCCTTCTTTTCCTCTGGCTTCTCTCTAAACCACGAAGAACTCCGGTTGAATTCTCATTGGATTCTGGAAATTTTCATCGAAATCTAGGTTTTTCGTCAGAAGTTCACTGAAAAACTGATCGATTTCTGGAAATAGTCATCGAAAACTGAGAAGTTGGCCAAAAAATTCAAACTTGGTCGGAAAAGTCACCGAAAAATTCAATCGAAATCTGTAAAATTTCCAAAAATTCCTAGAAAAAAATCGTAAAAAATTCTCCAAAAATTCCCCTCCGATTCCTAGAGCTATTCTAACACACCTAAACCCTTTTTAGCTTCTGTTTCTTTTCTGTTCACTCTCTCTCAGCCAGTGTCTACCTTTTTTTTGTTCCAGTCCTTTGATCCGTGGATTTATTTATAGGGATTGATCAGAGGAGTTTCTGATCAATCCCAACTCCTCTTTGGATTGGGATTCAATCATTGAATCCAATATGGACTCTGATTGAATCCCAATTCACGATGGAATTCCCCCAAACCAATCCAATCTCAGCCGAAAAAAAGAAAAAGAAAATAAAAATCAAATAAAAAATATTAATAGATAATTAAAAGAAAATAATAAGATAAATCAAAATATTAACAGATAAATTAAAAATAATAATAGATAAATTATAATATATAAATAGATAAATAATAATAAATACATATATATAATAATATATAAATAGTTAAGTAATAATAACCATATATATGAACATACAAATAATAATAATAAAATAAATAATAAATAAATATATATTAACAAATAGTAATAATAAATAAATAATAAATACATAAAATACAAAGAAAAAGAAAAATATAAATATATAAATATAAAATAAAAATAAAAGATACAAAAATAAAAAATAAAATGGGCCTACCCATTTGGACCAGGCCCAACTGATCCGGGCCTAGACCAAATTGGGTGTCTACAGCTGCCCTTCTTTGCACATTTTTTATGAAACAGAAATTGCGCAAAGACGTAGACACCCGTTTAAGACTCAACTCGACCTCTTTTTTCATATTTTTGTGTTAAAGATTTGATCAAAACTCCTCTAAGCAGAGGCTCAACGACTTTGAAAAACATAAACAATGCTCTTCTAATCAGAGGCTCAACGACTTTGAAAATGAATAGGGATCCTCTAATAAGAGGCTCAACGACTTTGGAAATAAATAAAGCTCCTCTAATCAGAGGCTCAATGACTTTTGGAAAGTAAATGGCTCCTCTAATCAGAGGCATCACAACTTTGGAAGAATAGATTGCTCCTCTAAATAGAGACATCAAAACTTTGAAAAATAGATTGCTCCTCTAATCAGAGGCATCACGACTTTGAAAAATAAATTGCTTCTTGACAATCATGTCCAAAGGAGTTGAAAATCATGTTTGAAGGAATTTCAGGAGATTATGCCCAAAGGTCTTACAAATCAACCCTGATACCGAGAGACATCCTATTTCAAGGATTAGAAACTTACCTGACAAGCTTTTTCTCAAATTTAAAAATGTCTTCACATCTGTCTTCTCTATGTGGGATGTTGGAATACCCCTGCTTCTTGAATTTATGCATTATATTTTCTTAAACGTAGTATATGCTATGCAATGTGTGTGAAACTCAATGCATGCTATACAAATGTTGGCTACTTGATTCCTATTCAATTATGGTACTCAAGTTTCTCAAGCTCTTTTCTTGGGCATCAAACCCTTTGATTCTTCAAAAACTAGATTACGCTGCTCTTCTAAGATCGAGCCAGTGTAGCTCTCAATCATCTCTTCCACTTACATTCTTCCTGTAAGAAATCCCTTTCCAAATTCAATGTCCTTATCAGGAACTGAACATCTCGATTCTGGCTTTATCACTTTTGACTTTTTCAATGTAATGTAAAAATCTTTCATGCCATTATTCATTTATCAATCATTATTTCAAACTCAAAAAGTAAAAATGCATTTGCACATTTCTTCCATTATAGGGTAATAAAAAGAAAAGAATAAGAATGGTTGAGAAATAGTCACCAGAAAAAAGACACAAAAAGTGAAATAGAATGTCTTTTATTAGCAAAATGTTGGCAAACTTTGGCCAAGAAAAAATTACAAGGATAAGTATGGGGACAAAGCCTAAAAATGAACAATCGGATAATCATGATAACACATCCCAAGGTTTTTCTAAAAATCCAACCATCTAATGTATTTAACAACTTGGAGCTCCTCTGAATTTGCTAGTCTCCATGCCAACGAATTTTTAAATTTGATGCTGTATTCTCTTTATCTAAGCTGCCTTTCCAGGTTTTCAACTTAGATAAATCTCCTATGACTCAAACCGGCCTTTTAGGGTTTTTGCCTTGAGTCCTCATTTTTCATTCATTTTTTTCATTTTCTTTTTTCATTTTTTCAAGCATAGTATTTCTTCACAACATCAGAATTTATAAGATGGGGTAAATCATTTCCATCCATCTCAGTTAGTATTAGCGTTCCACCCGAGAAAGCCCGTTTCACCACATACGACCCTCCCCAATTCGGAGTCTATTTTCCTTTATTATTGTGTTGGATTGGGAGGATTCTTTTCAATACCAACTCTCCTTCTCAAAAGCAACAAGGTTAAATCTTTTTATCATGAGCCCTCATCATTTTTCTTTGATATAGCTGACCATGGCACAGTGCAGTCAATCTCTTTTCTTCTATGAAATTTAACTGTTCATAGCATTTTCGAATCCATTCAGCTTCTTCCAATCCAACCTTTTTTAGAACCCTCAAGGACGGGATCTCCACTTCCACTGGTAGTACAACTTCCATCCATATACCAAAGAAAATGGGGTTACCCCAATAAAGGTGCGCACTAATGTTCGATATATATGTAGTGTAAATGGCAAACTTCTCATGGCCAATCTTTATAAGTCTCGATCATCTTCTCTAGAATCCTTTTTATGTTCTTGTTGGCTGCCTCAACTGCCCCATTCATTTTCGAACGGTATGGTGTCGAGTTATGATGCTTGGTCTTGTATTCGAGCACATATTTCTTGGCATCATCTTACTATTTAGATTCTTGGCATTGTCTGAAATAATTATCTCAGAAGTCCATATCTATAAATGATCTCTCTCTTTATGAACTTACAAACCACAGATCGTGTTACACTTGCATATGATGCTGCCTCCACCCATTTTGTGAAGTAATCTATCCATCACAAAAATAAATCTATGCCCATTAGAAGCCTTTGGGCGGTGATAGGACCAATGACATCCATCCTCACATTAAGAATGGCCAAAGTGGTGCCATAAACAATGTAAAGCAGATGACAAAGCATGGATCTTATCAGCATATATCTGGCATTTATGACATTTACGAGCATAGTCAATGCAATCACTCTCTATTGTCAACCAGTGGTATCCTATTCTTACGATCTGTCTCACTATCATATGTCCACTGGTATATGCCCCACAAATTTCATCATGCACCTCTTCAATGATTTTCCTCGCTTCAGCTTTACTTACGCATCTTAGTAGTACTTGATCTTGGCTTCTTTTGTACAGAACATCCCCATCCAAGAAAAAGCTCATAGCCAATCTTCGGATGACCCTTTTATCATTTTATGTTGCTTGAACTAGGTATTGCTAATCCTTAATGTACTGTAAGATATCATAATACCAGGGCTTCCCATCTTTCTCCTCTTCTACATTAGAGCAATGAGCTGACATATCCTTAACATCTAGCTTGATGGGCTAAATGTCAATATTGTCATTAATTTGAATCATTGTAGCCAGAGTAGCCAATGCATCGACAATCAGATTCTCTTCTCAAGGTAAGTGGTTAAACTGGATATCTTTAAATTATTTCATCAACTCTAGAATATACTTATGATATGGAACGAGTTTTGAATCTCTCATCTCCTATTCTCCTTTTAACTGATATATAACTAGAGCTGAGTCTCCAAACACTTTTAATGCTTTCACTCTTCTATCTATAGCAGCTTGTAAGCCCATAACACATGCCTCATATTCAACGATGTTATTTGTGCAATTAAAATTTAACCTTGCTGTTACAGGGCAGTATTGTCCTTCTGGAGAGATCATAATTGCCCCAATTCCATGTCCCAAGGCATTGGCAGCTCCATCAAAATACATTCTCCAACATTTTTCTCCATGCTCCCTTTTCTCCAGTTGGGAAATAGTCATTAGGTCTTCATCAGGGAATTCCAAACTCATTGGTTCATACTCTTCAGTAGCACGGTCTGCAAGAAATTCTGCTATAGCGCCCCCTTTTATTGCCTTTTGGCTCACATATATAATATCACACTCTGAGAACATTACTTGCCATCTAGCAATTCTTTTAGACAAAGAAGGCTTCGCAAAGATATGTTTAATTGGATCCAGTTTTGCTATTAGCCATGTGGTATGATAAAGCATATACTATCTGAGTCTTTTGGCAGTCCATGCTAATGCACAACACATTTTCTCCAATGAGGAATACTTGGATTCATACTCTGTAAACTTTTTACTCAAATAATAAATAGCTCTCTCATTTCG
>NW_019167826.1:162812-187375 GCF_002303985.1 Durio zibethinus
AATATATATAATGTTAAGTAATAATAACCATATATATGAACATACAAATAATAATAATAAAATAAATAATAAATAAATATATATTAACAAATAGTAATAATAAATAAATAATAAATACATAAAATACAAAGAAAAGAAAAATATAAATATATAAATATAAAATAAAATAAAAGATACAAAAAATAAAAAAATAAAAATGGGCCTACCCATTTGGACCAGGCCCAACTGATCCGGGCCTAGACCAAATTGGGTGTCTACAGCTGCCCTTCTTTGCACATTTTTTATGAAACGAAATTGCGCAAAGACGTACCACCCGTTTAAGACTCAACTCGACCTCTTTTTTCATATTTTTGTGTTAAAGATTTGATCAAAACTCCTCTAAGCAAGGCTCAACGACTTTGAAAAACATAAAACAATGCTCTTCTAATCAGAGGCATCTCAACACTTTGAAAAATGAATAGGGATCCTCTAATAGAGGCTCAACGACTTGGAATAAATAAAGGCTCCTCTAATCAGAGGGCTCAATGACTTTTGGAAAGTAAATGGCTCCTCTAATCAGAGGCATCACAACTTTGGAAGAATAGATTGCTCCTCTAAATAGAGACATCAAAACTTTGAAAAATAGATTTGCTCCTCTAATCAGAGGCATCACGACTTTGAAAAATAAATTGCTTCTTGACAATCATGTCCAAAGGAGTTGAAAATTGTGTTTGAAGGAATTTCAGGAGATTATGCCCAAAGGTCTTACAAATCAACCCTGATACCGAGAGACATCCTATTTCAAGGATTAGAAACTTACCTGACAAGCTTTTTCTCAAATTTAAAAATGTCTTCACATCTGTCTTCTCTATGTGGGATTTGGAATACCCCTGCTTCTTGAATTTATGCATTATATTTCTTAAACGTAGTATATGCTATGCAATGTGTGTGAAATTCAATGCATGCTATGCGAATGTTGGCTACTTGATTCCTATTCAATTGTGGTACTCAAGTTTCTCAAGCTCTTTTCTTGGGCATCGAACCCTTTGATTCTTCAAAAACTAGATTACGCTGCTCTTCTAAGATCGAGCCAGTGTAGCTCTCAATCATCTCTTCCACTACATTCTTCCTGTAAGAAATCCTTTCCAAATTCAATGTCCTTATCAGGAACTGAACATCTCGATTCTGCTTTATCACTTTGACTTTTTCAATGTAATGTAAAAATCTTTCATGCCATTATTCATTATCAATCATTATTTCAAACTCAAAAAGTAAGAATGCATTTGCACATTTCTTCCATTATAGGGTATAAAAGAAAAGAATAAGAATGGTTGAGAAATAGTCACAGAAAAAGACACAAAAAGTGAAATAGAATGTCTTTTATTAGCAAAATGTTGGCAAACTTTGGCCAAGAAAAAATTACAAGGATAAGTATGGGGACAAAGCCTAAAAATGAACAATCGGATAATCATGATAACACATCCCAAGGTTTTTCTAAAAATCCAACCATCTAATGTATTTAACAACTTGGAGCTCCTCTGAATTTGCTAGTCTCCATGCCAACGAATTTTTAAATTTGATGCTGTATTCTCTTTATCTAAGCTGCCTTTCCAGGTTTTCAACTTAGATAAATCTCCTATGACTCAAACCGGCCTTTTAGGGTTTTTGCCTTGAGTCCTCATTTTTCATTCATTTTTTTCATTTTCTTTTTTTCATTTTTTCAAGCATAGTATTTCTTCACAACATCAGAATTTATAAGATGGGGTAAATCATTTCCATCCATCTCAGTTAGTATTAGCGTTCCACCCGAGAAAGCCCGTTTCACCACATACGACCCTCCCCAATTCGGAGTCTATTTTCCTTTATTATTGTGTTGGATTGGGAGGATTCTTTTCAATACCAACTCTCCTTCTCAAAAGCAACAAGGTTAAATCTTTTTATCATGAGCCCTCATCATTTTTCTTTGATATAGCTGACCATGGCACAGTGCAGTCAATCTCTTTTCTTCTATGAAATTTAACTGTTCATAGCATTTTCGAATCCATTCAGCTTCTTCCAATCCAACCTTTTTTAGAACCCTCAAGGACGGGATCTCCACTTCCACTGGTAGTACAACTTCCATCCCATATACCAAAGAAAATGGGGTTACCCCAATAAAGGTGCGCACTAATGTTCGATATATATGTAGTGTAAATGGCAACTTCTCATGCCAATCTTTATAAGTCTCGATCATCTTCTCTAGAATCCTTTTTATGTTCTTGTTGGCTGCCTCAACTGCCCCATTCATTTTCGAACGGTATGGTGTCGAGTTATGATGCTTGGTCTTGTATTGAGCACATATTTCTTGCATCATCTTACTATTTAGATTCTTGGCATTGTCTGAAATAATTATCTCAGAAGTCCATATCTATAAATGATCTCTCTCTTTATGAACTTACAAACCACAGATCGTGTTACACTTGCATATGATGCTGCCTCCACCCATTTTGTGAAGTAATCTATCATCACAAAAATAAATCTATGCCCATTAGAAGCCTTTGGGGTGATAGGACCAATGACATCCATCCCTCACATTAAGAATGGCCAAAGTGGTGCCATAACATGTAAAGCAGATGACAAAGCATGGATCTTATCAGCATATATCTGGCATTTATGACATTTACGAGCATAGTCAATGCAATCACTCTCTATTGTCAACCAGTGGTATCCTATTCTTACGATCTGTCTCACTATCATATGTCCACTGGTATATGCCCCACAAATTTCATCATGCACCTCTTCAATGATTTTCCTCGCTTCAGCTTTACTTACGCATCTTAGTAGTACTTGATCTTGGCTTCTTTTGTACAGAACATCCCCATCCAAGAAAAAGCTCATAGCCAATCTTCGGATGACCCTTTTATCATTTTTTGTTGCTTGAACTAGGTATTACTGATCCTTAATATACTGTAAGATATCATAATACCAGGGCTTCCCATCTTTCTCCTCTTCTACATTAGAGCAATGAGCTAGCATATCCTTAACATCTAGCTTGATGGGCTGAATGTCAGTATTGTCATTAATTCGAATCATTGTAGCCAGAGTAGCCAATGCATCGACAATCAGATTCTCTTCTCGAGGTAAATGGTCAAACTGGATATCTTCAAATTATTTTATCAACTCTAGAATATACTTATGATATGGAACGAGTTTTGAATCTCTCATCTCCATTCTCCTTTCAACTGATATATAACTAGAGCTGAGTCTCCAAACACTTTTAATGCTTTCACTCTTCTATCTATAGCAGCTTGTAAGCCCATGACACATGCCTCATATTCAACGATGTTATTTGTGCAATTAAAATTTAACCTTGCTGTTACAGGGCAGTATTGTTCTTCTGGAGAGATCAGAATTGCCCCAATTCCATGTCCCAAGGCATTGGCAGCTCCATCAAAATACATTCTCCAACATTTTTCTCCATGCTCCCTTTTCTCCAGTTGGGAAATAGTCATTAGGTCTTCATCAGGGAATTCCAAACTCATTGGTTCATACTCTTCAGTAGCACGGTCTGCAAGAAATTCTGCTATAGCGCCCCCTTTTATTGCCTTTTGGCTCACATATATAATATCACACTCTGAGAACATTACTTGCCATCTAGCAATTCTTTTAGACAAAGAAGGCTTCGCAAAGATATGTTTAATTGGATCCAGTTTTGCTATTAGCCATGTGGTATGATAAAGCATATACTATCTGAGTCTTTTGGCAGTCCATGCTAATGCACAACACATTTTCTCCAATGAGGAATACTTGGATTCATACTCTGTAAACTTTTTACTCAAATAATAAATAGCTCTCTCATTTCGGCTAGACTCATCTTGTTGCCCCAGCACACATCCCATTGAATTTTCACATACTATCAAGTATATAATTAAAGGTTTCCCTGGAATAGGTGCCACCAACACTAGAGGGTTTGATAAATATTGCTTAATTTTATCAAAAGCCTCTTAACATTCCTCATTCCATTTTCCAGGATTATTCTTACGGAGAAGCTTAAATATAGGATCACATTTATAGGTAAGCTAAGAGATAAATCGAGAAATGTAATTCAATCTTCCCAGAAAACCTCTAACTTCCTTTGGTGTACTCAGAGGTGACAAATTCTAATGGCCTGTATCTTATTTGGATCGACTTCAATTCCTCTTTCACTGACCACAAAGTCTAGTAACTTCTCTAACTTTACCCCGAAGGTGCACTTGGCTGGGTTTAACTTGAGCTGGAACCTTCTCAATCTCTCAAATAATTTTTTGAGGTTGGTGACATGATCTTCATCCTCACAAGATTTTGCAATCATATCGTCTACATACACCTCAATCTCTTTGTGCATCATATCATGGAAGAGTGTTATCATGGCCTTTTGATATGTTGCCTCAGCATTCTTTAACCCAAAAGGCATGACCTTGTAGCAAAAAGTTCCCCATATAGTCACAAAAGTGGTATTTTCCATATCATCTACAGCCATTTTTATCTAATTATACCCTGAGAAACCATCCATAAAAGAGAAAATTAAATGCCTAGCCGTGTTATCTATCAGTGTGTCGATATGAGGCAAAGGAAAGTTATCCTTTGGACTAGCCTTATTCAAATTATGATAGTCTACACACATTCGTACCTTTTCATTTTTCTTAGAAACTGGTACTATATTGGCTACCCATTCTGGATACTTAGCCACTTGTAGAAAACCTGTATCAAATTGTTTCTTCACCTCTTCTTTAATCTTTAGTAGCATTTCAGGCTTCATTCGTCTCAGTTTCTGTTGAACTGGCTTACATTCTGGCTTTAGAGGTAATCTATGCTCCACTATCTCCGTGCTTAGCCTTGACATATCCTGGTAAGACCAAGCAAATACATCTATGAATTCTTGAAGTAGGTCTGCCAAACGTTGTCTATCTCCTGATGAAAATGAAGTGCCAATTCTGACATCTTTCTTATTCTCTTCATATTCCAGATTCACTAAGTCAACTATCTCCTGATGGGGCTTAATTGGCTTATTTTCTTGTTCAATCAATCTCATTAGGTCCGAAGGCATAACATATTCCTCAGAATTCTCTTCATTGTCAAGTTCATCAGTGTTAATTAAATTTTCAAAATTAACCTCTTGATTGTTATCATAATTATCTTCATGTTCATTTAAGGACCTAAAATTGGATGAAATGGGATATGTTGGCAAGATGTGTTTGGAAAGATGGAAATAATGAAGAGACAATAAGAAATGAATGAAAATGCATTCTACCTAATTTTTATTAAAAATAATAAAAGATAAAAGGCCCAAACAAGAAAGATCACCCTAATGCCTTGGGCAATAGCTATTGGGATGTTATAATTACATTGTATTAGTTTCAAAAGTCATAGGCACTTCAATGGCACTCCAGTTGCTCAACTTATAATCTTGCGAAAAAAAGTGGACCCACCCCTCTTGATTAATCTCCACTTTATCTTTAATAGCATCAATGGTTAACTGGGTAAAAGCACTTTTCATACTTTTTTCTGTATCTAGGTACATGAATCCTCTAGGTCTAAAAGTCTCGTACAGGTGTGAGATAACCATTAGTCTTGCTATTTTTCCTGTTGGCCTTCTCTTGATCTCTCATTTTGCCATCTCATAACCCAGGCCTAACCTTTCACTATTGTCTATCACTGTCGGAGGTTTCTTTATTCCATGTAAGTTCTTGTCTAGCCCTAGTCCTGGATACTAGCCCTTATTGATGACTTGGCTCATCACTATCCTTGAAAAGGGTTGATTTTTAAGTCCTTCACCTACAGAATTAACTAGCTCAAAAGATCGATAGGAGCATTCTAATGCTTCTTCGATAGCCTCTACATACGGAGTATTCAATGGTTGGGTCACTAGCATGTCTTTCTCTCTAACTACCACTACTAGTTGACCTTTTACATTAAACTTGATCTTTTGGTGCAAGGTAGAGGGCACAGCTCCTGCCATGTGAATTCATGGCCTTTCCAATAGACAGTTATAGGATGGAGAGATATCCATTACTTGAAACTTCACATTAAAAGTGCATGGCCCAATTTGCAAGGGCATCTCGATATCCCTTAGGACTTCTCTTCTGGTCCCATCAAAAGCTCTCACGATCATCTGACTGTCCTTCAGATGAGAGTAGTCAATGGGTAGCCTCACCAAGGTTGACATAGGTATGACATTAATAGTAGAGCCATTATCAATAAGGACCTTGGCTATGATATGGCTCTTGCACTTGACCATAATATGCAAAGCCTTAGCATTTCCCTTTCCCTCCAAAGGAATCTCATCATTGTTGAATGAAATGTGATTCGGCATGACTAGATTTCTAGCTAGATGGTTCACATATTCAACAGATACATTATGTGCCACATATCCTAGTTCAAAACTTTCAGCAAGGCATTTTGGTGTGGCTTTAAGTTCAACAATAGTGATAGTAATGAGATTTGAGCTGGCATTTTATTCAACTGTTCAATAACTAAATACTCACTATGTTTTACCAACTTCAAGAATTCACAAACCTCTTTTTCTGACACCGGCTTTGGGCGATCTTCCTTAGGTTCTGCTTCAGGGTTATTCCATCTTTCTCCTTCCTTGACCTTCTCTCTTCGAGCCTTCTTTAACATTTCTGGAGTGTAGCACCTTCACTTTAGGTAATACCTCCTACACCTCATTCTAGTTATATTGGAAGCATCGGCTTTAGAGACATCCCCTTCTTACCCCTAAACTACTGTATCACAGCCATATCTTCAGGGTACAACTTTATCATCCTTGTATGGGAAAATAGTTGAAACTTTAAAAGTTATCAGCCTGGGAATGAGTTTGTCTATGATAGACTTTGGCTTGTTCCCACAATGAATTGTCACTGGCTTTAGAAACAGTTTTGCAGGCTTATCAGTCATGGACACCTCAACACTTCTTAAGTTTTCTTTTCTTTCATAGACCTCCATCTGGTATGAATCTAAGAGTTTTTACACCTCTTGGTGAAACTGCTCACAGGTTTTAATAGAGTGGCCTATTGCCCCACTATGATATTTACAAATAGTGCCAGCTATATATACTCCATGATAACTGTGTGGACTCACTAGTTGTATAATGTCAGCTTTCCATAAAATATCAAACATCTGACTAAGAGGTGTCTTAATATCTGCCACTTCTTTCTTCACATGGCGCTCTTGTTCTTCATTTAGAGCATTCACATTATGATTCGGTAAGAGATTGCCACTGACATTCGATGCAGTCACCCCTCCTATATCAAAGCTAATCATTCCATCCTTGATCAACCATTGCACTTTATGTTTCAGGGTAGTGCAATTTTTGGTGGAATGACTAGCAATCCCATAGTGATAGTCACAATGGGCTGTGGGATCATACCACTTGGGGTAAGGTGGCTTGAGGGGTTCTAACTTACGTGGAGTAATCAAATGACTGTTGTAAAGCTCTCGATATAATTCTGTATAAGTCATTGGGATTGGGTCAAATACAGGTTTTTCACAAGTAGTGCGTTGCTCTAGCGAACCACCCATTGGGTTAGCTGGATGAGTTTGAGGTCTTGGAGTAAGCTGAATGTTAGGACTATATATGGTATTCTGAGGCCTAAGAGGAGGTTGATATGTCTGGGGATAATGTGACTGTACAAATGGTTGGTATGGGTAAGGGGAAATCTTATTTACAGTAGGGTAATATAAAAGGTATCCTTGTGGTGAGTAGGGTTGATAACCCCCAAATTGCCATCTATCAAAGCTCACAGCCTTAACTTCAGTCTCTTTCTTTTTCGGGACTCTTTTGCTAGATGTTTCACTTCCTTCCAACTTGCCATTCTTGATGGCACTCTCGATAATTTCTCTCGAAATTACCATATCAGTAAAATTTTTTGTTGCATTCCCTATCATCTTTTCATAATAGGGAGGTTTCAAAGTGCTAACAAACAGCACTATAGTCTTTTTCTCAGTCAAAAAAAGTTGTACATGAGAAGCTACATCCCTTCATCTCTAGGCATATTCTTTAAAAGACTCATTTGCCTTTTTCTCCAGATTCTATAAAGACAAACGATCAAGAGCCAAATCGATAATATGTCGATATTGACTGATGAAGTCATGAGCCATATCGCTCTAAGAACGAATACGAGTACTGTCCAGCTGAACATACCACCTGGCAGTAGAGCCTATAAGGCTATCCTGAAAGACATGCATCAAGAGTTTTTTCATCATGAGCATGGGCTGCCATTTTCTGGTAATACATGGTGATGTAGGTTTTGGGGCACTTCGTACCATCATATTTTTCAAATTCTGGTACTTTGAACTTTGGTGAAATGATTACATCCGGGACTAAGCACAGCCCAGCAACATCAACAGAGCCATAAAATCCAATCCCCTCTACTGCCCGTAACCTTTGTTCAAGCATACTAATCTTTAGATCTCCCTGAGACTCCACCACTTTTGCTTTTTCTTTCTCCTTCTCTTTCAAATCATCTAGATCAAGAATCGGTTCTATGCCCTTTCAGTAAAGATAGGATTTACATAGCTATGGTAATACCCTGGATTGGAGGTTGATGGCATTCCAGGATATGTAGGATATGCGAAGTGTTATGGTGGAATTTCTTGTGTAGACTAAGTTTGAGGTGGGCCAAAACCTGAAGGATACAAAGGGTCAGCCACTTCTTGTAATGGGGGAATTTGTTGGCTTGTGTTTTTCTTCTACTCCTTTTCTTTTGTTCAGCTTATTAAGAGCATCTAAAATCTTGCTCAACTCATTTTCAATCTTTTCTTATGCTTTTTCTAGCTTTTCAAATCTGTGAGAGTTTTTCTACTCTATTTGTCTGGCTCTAGATCTTGTGTTGTATCGATGGACAGGGTTCTCGCTAGATGGAGCTATCCTTAAACCTTGAGTACCATATCTTAGAATTAGTAAATTTGCATGACTATCACTTGGTTACTTTGTTAAGTGTAATGAATGAGAATGCAATGAATGAAAAATGCATGTATGCAAAGAACATTTGCCTTAAAGATGGTATTCAACTAAAAGATTTCATTTATTCCAAAAACCTTTTATTTGCATTGAGTTTATCATCCTAGAACTATAACCATAAAATTGCTTGATCTGTTCATACTAGGCTTCGGCTTCTTCAATGAAGTTCAACAGACGCTGTCCATGTTCTCCTACTAGGGCCACCACTTGTTTCAATGCCTCTGCCTCCTCCACCATCTCTCTTGCCTTGCATACCCCTTTATAAATTTGGGTCATTAGGTGCTCAATGTATTTTTGTCTTCCTAAGTTCTCTCTTTTACCACACCAGACTTGGTATGACAACTCTCTATGCTCCCTAACCAATACAGCAATGTGGCTTTCTTGTTCATTCAACTTTTATCTTAACCTGCTCAGATAACTGTTTAGCATGTTATTCTCTGTCTGTACTTGGGTACTTTTTTCTTCTAATTCAGCATACTCTTGCTTCAATCTTACATTCTCCTCGGTCAGCTCAATAATGGTTATCTCTTTGGCCATTTCTCTCACACATACGTTTTTATGATCTTGGTGTAGCTCTGCTAAGTCTTCAACAATTGTATCACGTTCTCTAGTAATCTTGCTAACTCTAGCTTCATGGCTTTCAGCTCTATCTTTCCACTGGTTTTTTTTTCTTCTCGAAGCTTCTGGATTTCTTGCTTTAACTTACCTTTTTCAGACTCAAATTCTTTTGTTGCAAGCTCTAATTCTGATAGTCTCTCTTCAGGTTTTTCTCCTGTTGACGGTTGAAAGCTTTCATAAGTGAATACCATTTCTTGTCTTCGTTTTGCTCTGCAAACCAAATATCCTAGAGTGACTTTATCAGTAAACGATCTAAGACTCACTCTTCGAGGATTTTTCCATGCTTTAATCATCTCATTCATCCTTTGAAATGCTTTTGGCTCGCTGTAAGAGAAATCTAACTGATGAAGCCCATAAGTCATAGGAATGAACTGTTCTGCCCCAAACTGCCTTCTCACTAGGAGTGGTGCATAATTTGTCACTCCCTATAAACCTAGAAGTGGGACCACTGTATTATCTCTACATTGGTACAATATAGGTTCATGATTCATCCATGGGGCCAACCATCTTACATCTGCACTGGTCAACTTTTGTAGGAAAGTTATCCATTCCTTTTTAAACTTTCGTTCTGACTACCCACTTTCACAGAATTCCTTAATCAAAGCTCGATTGCGGATATAAAGCTTCGAGAAAGCACCCTTTCCCCATTCGAAATGGCTTTTCATCCATAAGTACAATAACTGTATGCAACCTATAAAATGCCCTCAATTCCGACGATAGTAACTCAAAGATCTGATAGTCTCTACTAATATTACCGTTGAAAGATTATAGCTATTGATCACACTTTTGAAGAAGTCAACCACCACTATCTTAATATAACCTAAAACCTTTGAGAAGATCACCATTTCGTATATGGCTAAGGCAAATATATCTAACCCCCTTTCTTCATTGGCATGTTACACTAGAAACTCATGAAAAAACTTTCAAGATAGGCAAACCTGTTCTTGTTTTTTCTTTGTAAGAGAATCCACAACTTCTTTGTCTATCCCCATGAGTTGAGCCAAACCCTTACGAAATCTTGACTTGTGTTTCTTAACATATATCTTATCAGGAGCCTTGAGTTGCAAACCCAATAAAATCGAATACTCTTCGATGGTTGGAGTCATATCAACTTCATTGAAGATGAAACACTTGTATGCAGGATCCTAAAATTATGCTGCAGCTTTGATTAGTTGATCGTCGACAACTACTGCTAGAAGGTGTGCTATATGCCTATGTCTCTGGCAAAACTGCTCTTGTCTTGACGGACTCATCCTCTTCCATATATCAACCAAATCCTCTAGATCATTCTGTTTGAGAAGGATAGATATTTCTTGAGACAAGGTAGAATCATATCCGATTGGTAAACAATCCCCCATCTTCAGTTGAATCTTTTTTGACTGGATTCTTACTTCGTTGGGTGTCCCACAAGGTGCTAATACAGATGAAAAATAGACTAGTCGTTCTGTGGAGTCTATGAAAAATTTTTGTTGAAGACCGTCTTTCAAGCAAATGTTCTTTATGCAACTTTATGATACGAGCATGAACCAATGCAAAAGAATGAGAGAAAAGGTTAGTATGCCTAGAAAAAAGAAATAAATAAATAACTAAGTAAATTAAAACATCACACAGAATAAGAGGAATGAATCCTATGCTTTTGGTCAATTCTAAAAGGGAAGGGTGATGGCTCTATCTATAGGTTAGGCACTCTTAAAGTTCACTATATGTGGTTTGAGATTAAAGTCTAAAGGTTCCCAAATTGCTCTTTACATCATTGTCCATCACAGACTAGTAAGGTACCCTAATCCTCACCCATTACAGGCTACAAGTAGAAAATGTTCAATTTGAGTGGGAGTATTTCGCTAGCCACTGCGGAGGCATTAAACCTCACAAAAGAAATAGATACTTTACTCCTTCCTAGAGGGACGGAGCTCGGGTATAGAGCTCATGTTATGCACATGCATATGAATGACATAATTAACAAAGTAAATAAACATGAATGAATAATAACATATATATACAAAAAGGTTCAATTTTATTAGGATTTTGGATAACACAAATTTATTTGCTGGCCTGACTCTCAGAGTCCCCAGCGGAGTCACCAAGCTGTCATAATGTCTAGATCCGGGGATCTATCACTAGACATTGACTTAAGGAGTCACCACCAATCTTTTTTATCTAGGTGCGATTGATCACCTAAGGAATCTATCCTTTCGGGAGAACACCTAAGTTTAAGGGTCCCTAAAAGAATAGGATCGGGTCTACTAACTAGAACAAGGTTCAAGAGTTCGGTTACGTGTGAGGAAGGTTATAGCACCCTCACAACGCCCATCGAAAGATGGTACGAGCTTAATTTTATGTTATCCAATAAGCCTTAAAAATTTACCAAGTAATTAATTATTAAAAATTATTCTCAATTGGCTCTAATACTTTTAGCAGAAAATTGAGAAAATTCCCTCACCTCAAGAGTATGCAAGAAAACTATTGTTTCACTTGCAGAGGCTCCATCGTCGGATTATTTAACATCAAAGAAAATTCAAGAAAATAAAAAGAAAAGAAAAAAAATGATTGTTTTTGTGCAAGAAAAATTGATACTTTTAACTTTTCCTCAAAAATCCATTTTTGAAAACTTATTTTTAAGGAAAATTGATAGTTTCAACTTTTTCCCAAAAATATTTTTTTTGGAAAGCTTATTTTCAAGGAAAATTGATACTTTCAACTTTTCCTCAAAAATATTTTTTAGAAATTTTAATTTCGAGGAAAATTGATACTTTCAACTTTTCCCTAAAAATATTTTTTTTGGATTTTATTTAAAGAAAATAAAATAAAATAAAAATAAAAATAAAGAAAAATAAAATAAAAAGTATTAAACAATTCTAATCTAATCAATAAATAATAATAATAATAACAATAAATAAATAACTTGGGAACGACTCAGCTTAGCGACTCGGCTTGAGGAAGAAAAGATGGCTCGGAGATGCGGCTCAGGGCATCGGCTCGACTCGGAAAACGGCTCGGAGACACGGGTCGCACGCGGGTCGAAAGCGGGTTGGCGCTCGAGTTGGGTCGTCCGATTTCAAAATGCGTGGATCTTCTGGGCACAGTAACGCCAAAACGACGTCGTTTTCACTGGGTATAAAAGGCTAATTCCTCTGTTTTTTCAGCAGACCGATCTTTCCTCTCTCTCTCTCTTCCTTTTTTTTCCTCTGGTTTCTCTCTAAACCACGAAGAACTCTGGTTGAATTCTCACCAGATTCTAGAAATTTTCATCGGAATCTGGGTTTTTCGCTGAAAGTTCACCAAAAAACTAATCAGTTTCTAGAAATAGTCATCAAAAACCGGGAAGTTGGCCGAAAAATTCAAACTTGGCCAAAAAAGTCACCGAAAAATTCAACATTCGTCAAAAAATTCAACCGAAATCTGAAAATTTTCTAGAAATTCCCAGAAAAAAAATTGTAAAAAATTCTCCAAAAATTCTCCTCCGATTCCTAGAGCAATTCTAACGCACTTAAACCCTTTTTAGCTTCTGTTTCTTTTCTGTTCACTTTCTCTCAACCAGTGTCTGCCTTTTTTTTTTATTCCAGTCCTTTGATCCGTGGATCTATTTATAGGGATTGATCAAAAGAGTTTTTGATCAATTTCAACTCCTCTTTGGATTGGGATTCAATCAATGAATCCAATATAGACTCTGATCGAATCCCAATTCACGGTGGAATTCCCCTAAACCAATCCAATCTCAGTCGAAAAAAAGAAAAAGAAAATAAAAATCAAATAAAAAATATTAATAGATAATTAAAAGAAAATAATCAGATAAATCAAAATAGTAACAGATAAATTAAAAATAATAATAGATAAATTATAATATATAAATAGATAAATAATAATAAATACATCTATATATAATAATATATAAATAGTTAAGTAATAATAACATATATATGAACATACAAATGATAATAATAATAAAATAAATAAATAAATAAGTAAATAATAAATAAATATATATTAACAAATAGTAATAATAAATAAATAATAAATACATAAAATACAAAGAAAAAGAAAAATATAAAAATATAAAAATATAAAAATATAAAAATATAAAAATATAAAAATATAAAAATATAAAATAAAAATAAAAATAAAAGATACAAAAATAAAAAATAAAATGGGCCTACCCATTTGGACCAGGCACAACTGATCCGGGGCTGGGCCAAATTGGGTGTCTACAACAATTATATGAACAAATATCAATCTGAAATCATTATGATCTTTGTTTTGTCATAAAAAAATGTTTCTAATCATACAAGGTTATTTGGATAAAAATAATACTAATTTAATAATATTTCAAAAATTAATAAGTAAGAGATTTAAAAAATAAATGTGTTTGTCAAATCAGTTCAAATAGTTAAGACTATTAGAATAATTATCTATTTCAAATTATTCTAACCTTTTGTTTAGTCATAAAATAATTGTCTTAGTTCGTGCAAGCTTATTTGAAATAAAATACTACTAATTTATTAACATTTAAAAAATTAATAAGCAAGAGATTTGAAAAATAAATCCATTCATCGAACAAGTTCAAATAGTTATGATTATTTGAACAATTATCTATTTAAAATCGTTATGAACTTTTAATTTGTCATAAAACAATTGTTTCAATTCATGAAAGCTTATCCAAAATAAATAATACTATTTTATTAATGTTTCAAAAATTAATAAGTAAGAGATTTAAAAAATAAATCAATTTACCAAACAGTTCAAATAATTATGGCCATTTGAATAGTTATCTATTTCAAATTGTTATTACCTTTTATTTTCTCATAAAACAATTGTTTTTCAACATACAAGCTTATTTGAAATCAAAATGTTATTACCTTTCATTTTGTCATAAAATAATTGTTTTTCAATCTACGAGCTTATTTGAAATAAAATAATACTAATTTATTAATATTTCAAGAATTAGTAAGAGATTTAAAAAATAAATCTATTTACCGAACTAGTTTAAATAGTTATTACTATTTGAACAATTATCTATTTCAAATATTTATAACCTTTTGTTCTATCATAAAATAATTATTTCTATTCATACAAGTTTATTCGAAATAAAATAATACTAATTTAATAATATTTTGAAAATTCATAACTAAGAGATTTAAAAAATAAATATGTTTGGCAAACCAGTTCAAATAGTTAAGACTATATGAACAATTATTTATTTCAAATCGTTATGACCTTTGTTTTGTCATAAGATAATTATTTCAGCTCATATAAGTTTATTCAAAATAAAATAAAACTAATTTGTTAATATTTCAAAATTTTATAAGTAAAAGATTTAAAAAATAATTCTATTTATCGAACCATTTCAAATAAGTATAACTATTTGAACAATTATCTATTTCAAATTGTTATTACTTTTTGTTTTGTGATAAAATAGTTGTTTTTGTCCATATAAGTTTGTTCGAAATAAAATAATACTAATTTATTAATATTTAGAGAATTAATCAATAAGAGATTTAAAAAATAAATCTATTTACCAAACCATTTCAAATAGTTTTGGCTATTTGAATAATTATTTATTTCAAATTGTTATAACCTTTTAATAATATTCAAACAATTGGTTTTGTTCATACTATTTTATTCAAAATAAAAAAATAATAATTTAATAATATTCCAAAACTTAATAACCAAGAAAATAAAAAATAAATCTAATTGTTAAACCAGTTCAAATAGTTAAAAATATATGAACAATTATCAATTTCAAATTTTGGTTTTGTCATAAAATAATTTTTTTATTCGTACAAGCTTATTTGGAATAAAATAATGCAAATTTAATAATATTTCAAAAATTAATAAGTAAGAGATCTGAAAAATAAATTTGTTTACTGAACTAGTTCATATGGTTAAGACTATTATAATAATTATTTATTTCAAATTGTTCTGACCTTTTTTTAGTCATAAAACAATTGCTTAAGTTCATACAAACTTATCCAGAATAAATTAATACTAATTTATCAATGTTCAAAAGATTAATAAGAAAGAGATTTTAAAAAATAAATCTATTTATCGAACAAATTCAAATCGTTATTCCTATTTGAATAATTGTCTATTTAAAATCATTATGACCTTTTGTTTTATCATAAAACAACTGTTTTAGGTAATACAAGCTTATACGGAATAAATAATATTAATTTATTAATATTTCTAAAATTAATAAGTAAAAGATTTAAAAAATAAATTTGTTTACTAAATTAGTTAAAATAATTATGGCAATTTGAACAATTATTTATTTCAAATCGTTATGACCTTTTGTTTTGTTATAAAACAATTGTTTTTGATTATATAAGTTTATTCAAAATAAAATAATACTAATTTATTAATATTTCAAAAATTAATAACTAAGAGATTTAAAAAATAAATCTACCTATCGAACAGTTAGAATAGTTATGACTATTTGAACAATTATCAATCTCAAATCATTATGATCTTTGTTTTGTTATAAAATAATTGTTTCTGATCATAGAAGCTTATTCAGTTAAAAATAATACTAATTGAATAATATTCCAAAAATTAATAAGAGATTTAAAAAATAAATGTGTTTGTTAAACTAGTTCAAATAGTTAAAACTATTAGAATAATTATCTATTTCAAATCATTCTGACCTTTTTGTAGTCATAAAATATTTGTTTCATATCATACAAGCTTATTCAGAATAAAATAATCTAAATATATTAACATTCAAAAAATTAATAAGCAAGAGATTTAAAAAAATAAATTTGTTTACTGAACAAGCTCAAATAGTTATGACTATTTGAACAATTACTTATTTAAAATTGTTATGACCTTTTGTTTTGTCATAAAACAATCATTTTAGTTCAAAAAAGCTTATCCAAAATAAAATAATGCTAATTTATTAATATTTCAAAAATTAATAAGCAAGAGATTTAAAAAATAAATATGATTTCTAAACAAATTTAACTAGTTACGACTATTTGAACAATTGTATATTTAAAATCGTTATGACCTTTTGTTTTGTCATAAAACAATTGTTTCAATTCATACAAGCTTATTCGAAATAAAATAATAATAATTTATTAATATTCTAAAAATTAATAATTAAGTGATTTAAAAAGTGTAACTATTTGCCAAATGAGTTCAAATAATTATGGCAATTTTAATAATTATCTATTTTAAATCATTATGAACTTTTGTCTTGTCATAAAACAATTGTTTTTCATCATACAAGCTTATTTGAAATAAAATAATATTAATTTATTAATATTTTAAAAATTAATAAGAGATTTAAAAAATAAATCTATTTATCGAACCAGTTTCTATTTGAGTAATTATATATTTCAAATCGTTATAACATTTTGTTCTGTTATAAAATAATAGTTTCAATTCATACAACCTTATTCAAAATAAAATAATACCAATTTAATAATATTCCAAAAATTAATAACTAAGAGATTTAAAAAATAAATTTGTTTGTCGAAGTAGTTCAAACAATTAAGACTACATAAACAATTATCTTTTTTAAATTGTTATAACCTTTTGTGTTGTCATCAAACAATCATTTTAGTCCATACAAGCTTATTCAAAATAAAATAATACAAATTTATTAATATTTCAAAAATTAATAAGTAATTTGAAAAGTGAATCTATTTACCGAATCATGTCAAATAATCATGGCCATTTCAACAATTTTCCATTTCAAATCATTATTACCTTTTGTTTAGTTATATAACAAATGTTTTTGATCATTCAAGCTTATTCGAAATAAAATGATACTAATTTATTAATCTTTCAAAAATTAGTAAGACATTTAAAAAATAAATCAGTTTACCAAACCAATTCAAATAGTTATGATTATTTAAACAATTGTATACTTCAAATTGTTATAACCTATTGTTCTATCATAAAATAATTATTTCTGTTTATAGAAGCTTATTCAAAATAAAATAATACTAATCTAATAATATTTAAAAAATTAATAACTAAAAGAATTAAAAATAAATTTATTTATCGAACCATATCAAATATTTAAGACTATAATAACAGTTATCTATTTCAAAACTTTATGACTTTTTGTTTTATCATAAAATAAAAATTTCAATTCATACTAGCATATTTGGAATAAAATAAAACAAATTTATTAATATTTCAGAAATTAATAAGTAAGAGATTTAAAAAAAATAATTTTATTTACCTGACCAATTCAAATAATTATGACTATTTGAACAATTATCTATTTTAAATTATTATGACCTTTTGTTTTGTCACAAAACAAATGTTTTTGTTTATATAAGTTTATTTGGAATAAAGTAATACTAATCTATTAATATTTTGAAAACTAATAAGGGATTTAAAAAATAAATCTATATATCAAACCAGTGCAAAATAGTTATGACTATTTAACAAATTATTTATTTCAAATCATTAAGACTCTTTGTTCTGTATAAAACAATTGTTTATGCTCATAAAAGCTTACTCAAATTAAAATAATACTAATTTATTAATATTTTGACAATAAATAAGTATAAAATTCAAAAAATAAATATGTTTACCAAATAAATCAATTTGTCATGATTATTTGAATAATTATTTATTTCAAATCATTATGACCTTTTGTTTTGTCATAAAAGAATTGTTTTAGTTCATATAAGTTTATTCGAAATAAAACAATACCAATTTATCAATATTTTGAAAATTAATAATTAAGAGATTTAAAAAAATGAATTTCTTTGCTGGACAAGTTTAAATAATTATGATAATTTGAACAATTATTTATTTGAAATCACTATAACCTTTTGTTTTATCATAAAATAATTTTTTTCTGTTCATACAAGCTTATTACAAATAAAATAATATAAATTTATTAAGATAATTAATAAGTAAAAGATTTAAAAAAAATTTGTTTATTAAACAAGTTCAAATCGTTATGACTATTTGAATAATTATTTATTTCTAATTGTTATGACTTTTTGTTTTGCCATAAAACAATTGTTTCTGTTCGTACAAGGTTATTCAGATTAAAATAATATTAATTTATTAATTTTTCAATAATTAATAAGCAGAAGATCTAAAAAATAAATATGTTTATCGAACAAGTTGAAATAGTCATGGCAATTTGAATAATTAACTATTGCAAATTATTATGACCTTTTGGTTTTGTAATAAAACAATTGTTTCAGTTCAAATAAGCTCATTTGAAATAAAATAATATTAATTTATTAATATTCCAAAAATTAATGAGTAAGAGAATTAAAAAATGAATTGGTTTACCAACCATGTTCAAGTAGTTATGGCTATCTAAACAATTATCTATTTTAAAACATTATAACCTTTTGTTCTGTCACAAAATAATTGTTTTCATTCATGCAAGTTTATTTTGAATAAAATAATATAAATTTAGTAATATTCCAAAAAGTATTAAGTAAAAATTTTAAAAATAAATCTACTTTCTTGACTATCATAACGTCTAGATCCGGGGATCCATTGCTAGACACTGACTTGAAAGAGTCGCCACCAATCTTTTTTATCTAGGTGCGATTGGCCACCTAAAGAATATATCATTTCAGGGAACACCTAAGTTAAGGGTCCCTAAAAGAATAGGTTCGGGTCTACTAACTAGAATAGGGTTCGGGAGTTCGGTTACATGTGAGGAAGGCTATAGCACCCTCACAATGCCCATCAAAAGATGGTACCAGCTTAATTTTGTGTTATCCAATAAGCCTCATAAATTTACCAAGTAATTAACTATTGAAAATTATTCTCAATTGACTCTAATACTTTTAGTAAAAAATTGAGAAAATTCCCTCACCTCAAGAGTATGCAAGAAAACTACTGTTTCACTTGCAGAGGCTCCATCGTCGGATTATTTAACATTAAAGAAAATTCAAAAAAATAAAAAGGAAAAAAATGATTGCTTTAGATATAAACTTTTTTCTCTTCAAAAATTCATTACTTTTGTACAAGGAAAATTGATACTTTCAACTTTTCCTTGAAAATATTCTTTAGAAAAAAAACCTATTTTCAAGGAAAATTGATACTTTCAACTTTTCCTTAAAAATATTTTTTAGAAAAAAACCTGTTTTCAAGGAAAATTGATACTTTCAACTTTTCCTCAAAAATATTTTTTAGAAAACTTATTTTCAAGGAAAATTGATACTTTCAACTTTTTCTTAAAAATATATTTTTTGAAATTTATTTAAAGAAAATAATAACAATAAAATAAAAATAAAAATAAAGATAAAGATAAAAATAGAATAAAATAAAATAAGACATACTAAATAATTCTAATATAATCAATAAGTAATAATAATAATAATTAATAAAAAAAATAAAAAAATAAAAATAAAAATGAAAAAAAAATGGGAACGGCTCGGCTTAGCGGCTCAGCTCGGCTTCGCACTCGGGTTACATACGGGTCACACGTGGGTTGGCACTCTGGTCGGGTCAGATCTTGGCAAAACGCGCGGATCCTGTGGGTTTACTAACGCAAAAACGACATTGTTTTTGGGATGGTATATAAGGCTGAAGGTCAATTTTTTTTCAGAATTTCCTTCTCCTCTTCTCTCTCTTCCCTTCTTTTCTTCTCCCCTCTCTTTAAACAGACAAAGAACTTTGGTTGAATCTCATCAGATTTTGGAAAATGTCATCGAAATCTAGGTTTTTCACCGGAAGTTCGTCGAAAAGTTGGTCGGTTTCTAGAGATAGTCATCGAAAACTGGGTAACTGATCGAAAAATTCAAACTTGGCCAGAAAAGTCACCAAAAAATTCAAACTTCACTGGAAAATTCAACCGAAAATTCACCAAAATTTCTAAAAAATCTTGAAATTGCTTTTGACCCTTCTGGACGCCTTTTTCTTTCTCTTTTCACTCTCTCTCAATCAGTGTCTGTGTTTCTATGTTCTAGTCTTTGTAATTCGTGGATCTATTTATAAGGATTGATCAGAAGAGTTTTTGATCAATCCCAACTCCTCATTGGATTGGGATTCAATCCTTAAATCTAATATGGACTCTGATTGAATCCTAAATTTACGGTGGAATTCCAAATTTCCATCCCAATCTCAACCGAATAAAAAGAAAAAGAAAATCAAATCAAATAAAAAATATTAATAGATAATTAAAAGAAAATAATTAGATAAATAAAAATAGTAATAGATAAATAATAATAATAACAATAATAATTAAATAATAATATATAAATAGATAAATAATAATAAATACATATATATAATAATATATAAATAGATAAATAATAAATATATATATTAACAGATAAATAAAAAAATAAATAAAATAAATATATATTAATAAATAGTAATAATAAATAAATAAATAAATACATAAGATACAAAAAATAAATAAATAAATAAATACAAATATAAAATACAAAAATAAAATAAAAATTAAAAAATAAAAAATAAAATGGGCCTACCCATTTGGACCAAGCCCAATTGATCTGGGCCTGGACCAAATTGGGTGTCTACAACTGCCCCTCTTTGCACATTTTCTGTTAAATAGAAATTGTACAAAGACATAGACACCCATTCAAGACTCCACTCGACACTTTTCTTTTTTTTCATTTTTTTCGTTAAAATTTTAATCAAAGCTCATTTAAGCAGAGGCTAAACGACTTTGAAAAACATAAACAAAGCTCCTCTAATCAGAGGCTCAATGACTTTGAAAATAAATAAAGCTTCTCTAATCAGAGGCTCAACAACTTTGGAAAATAAATAAAGCTCCTCTAAACAGAGGCTCAATAACTTTGAAAATAAATAAAGCTCCTCTAATCAGAGGCTCAACGACTTTGAAAATAAATGGCTCCTCTAATAAGAGGCTCAACAACTTTGGAAAAATAAATAAACCTCTTCTAAACAAAGGCTCAACGACTTTGAAAATAAATAAAGCTCCTTTAAATAGAGGCATCACAACTTTATAAAATAAATAGCTCATTGACAATCATGTCTAAAGGAGTTAAAAATTGTGTTTGAAAGAATTTCAGGAGATTATGCCCAAAGGTCTTACAAATCAACCCTGATATCGAGAGATATCCTATTTCAAGGATTAGAAACTTACCTGACAAGCTTTTTCTCAAATTTGAAAATGTCTTCACATCTGTCTTCTTTATGTGGGATGTTGGAATACCCCTGCTTTTTGAATTTATGCACTATATTTTCTTGAATGTAGTATATGCTATGCAATGCATGTGAAATTCAATGCATGCTATGCGAATGTTGGCTAATTATGGTACTAAAGTTTCTCAAGCTCTTTTCTTGAGCATCAAACCCTTTGTTCTTCAAAGACCAAGTTACACCATTCTTCCAAGATTGAGCTAGTGTAACTCTAAACCATCTCTTTCATTTAATTCTAGTATCCCTTCTACAGGAAATCTCTTTCCAAATTCAATGTCTTTATCGGGAACTGGACATCTCAAATTTACCTTTATCACTCTTGACTTATTCAATGTAATGTAAAAATCTTTCAAGCCATTATTCATTTATCAATCATTATTTCAAACTCAAAAAGTAAGAATGCATTTGCACATTTCTTCCATTGTAGGGTGTTAAGAAGAAAAGAATAAGAATGGTTGAGAAACAGTCACCAGAAGAGGCACACAAAGAGTGAAATAAAATGTCTTTCATTAGCAAAATGTTGGCAAACTTTGGACAAAGAAGAATTACAAGGATAAGTATGTGGGACAAAGCCCAAAAATGAACTATCGGATAATCATGATAACACATCTCAAGGTTTTTTAAAAACTCAACCATCTGATGTACTTAACAACTTAGAGCTCCTCCGAATTTATTAGCCTCTATGCCAATGGATTTTCAAATTTGATGTTGTATTCTTCTTATCTAAGCTACCTTTTCAGGTTTTCAACCTAGATAAACCCTCTATGACTCAAACCGCCCTTTTAGGGTTTTCGTCTTGAATCCTTCTTTTTCATTCACTTTTTTTCATTTTCCTTTTTTTTTCATTTTTTTTAATTTTTTTTTCATTTTTTTTCATTTTTTTGTTCAAGCATAGTATTTTTTTCACAGCATCAGAATTTATTGGATGGGATAAATCATTTTCATCCATCTCAGTCAGTATCAGTGCTCCAACCGAGAAAGCCCGTTTCACCACATACGGCCCTTCCTAATTCGGAGTCCATTTTCCTCTATTATTGTGCTGGATTAGAAGGATTCTCTTTAAGACCAACTCTCTTTCTCGAAAGCAACAGGGTCAAATCTTTTTATCATGAGCCCTCATCATTCTTCTTTGGTATAGCCGACCATGGCATAATGCAGTCAATCTCTTTTCTTCTATGAAATTTAATTGTTCATAGCGTTCTCGAATCCATTCAGCTTCTTTCAACTCAACTTCTTTTAGAACCCTCAAGGATGGGATCTCCACTTCCACTCGTAGTGCACCTTTCATCCCATAAACCAAAGAAAATGGGGTTGCCCCAGTAGAGGTACGCACTGATGTTCGATATGCATGTAGTGCAAATGGCAACTTCTCATGCCAATCTTTATAAGTCTCAGTCATTTTCTCAAGAATTCTTTTTATGTTCTTGTTGGCTGCCTTAACTGCCCCATTCATTTTCGGACGGTAAGGTGCCGAGTTATGATGTTTGATCTTATATCGAGCACATATTTCTTATATCATCTTACTATTTAAATTCTTGACATTATCTGAAATAATTCTCTTTGAAAGTCTATATCTACAGATGATCTCTCTCTTTATGAACTTACAAACCATAGATCATGTTACACTTGCATATGATACTGCCTCCAGCCATTTTGTGAAGTAATCTATCATCACAAAAATAAATCTATGCCCATTAAAAGCCTTTGGAGTGATAGGACCAATGACATCCATGCCCCACATTGAGAATGGCCAAGGTGGTGCCATAACATGTAAAACAGATGACGAAGCATGGATCTTATCAGCATATATATGGCATTATGGCATTTACGAACATAGTCAATGCAATCACTCTCTATTGTCAACCAGTAGTATCCTACTCTCATGATCTGTCTCACTATCATATGTCCACTGACATGTGCCTCACATATTCCATCATGCACCTCTTCAATGATTTTTCTTGCTTCAGCCTTACTTACGTATCTTAGTAATACTTGATCCTGGCTTTTTTTATACAGAACATCCCCATCCAGAAAAAAGCTCATAGCCAATCTTCGGATGACCTTTTTATCATTTTTTGTTGCTTGAATTAGGTATTGCTGATCCTTAATATACTGTAAGATATCATAATACCAGGGCTTCCCATTTTTCTCCTCTTTTACATTGGAACAATGAGCTGGCATATCTTTAACATCTAGCCTGATGGGCTGAATGTCAGTATTGTCATTAATTCGAATCATTGTAGCCAGAGTAGCCAATGCATCGGTAATCATATTCTTTTATTGAAGTAAATGGTTAAACTGGATATCTTTTAATTATTTTATCAACTCTAGAACATAATTATGATATGGAATGAGTTTTGAATCTCTCATCTCCCATTCCCCTTTCAATTGATATATAACTAGAACTGAGTATTCAAACACTTTTAATGCTTTCACTCTTCTATCTATAGCAGCTTGTAAGCCCATAACACATGCCTTATATTCAGTGATGTTATTTGTGCAATTAAAATTTAACTTTGCTATTACAGGGTAGTATTGTTCTTCTGGAGAGATCAGAATCACCCCAATTCCATGTCCCAAGGCATTAGCAGCTCCATCAAAATACATTCTCCAACATTTGTTTCCATGCTCCCCTTTCTCCAGTTGGGAAATAGTCATTAGATCTTCATCAGGGAATTCCAACCCCATTGGTTCATATTCTTCAATAGCACAATCTGCAAGGAACTCCGTTATAGCACCCTCTTTTATTGCATTTTGGCTCACATATATAATATCATATTCTGAGAGCATTACTTGCCATCTAGCAATTTTTTCAGACAAAGAAGGCTTCTCGAAGATATATTTAATTGTATCCAATTTTGCTATGAGC
>NW_019167826.1:188375-251036 GCF_002303985.1 Durio zibethinus
AGAATGGCCAAGGTGGTGCCATAACATGTAAAACAGATGACGAAGCATGGATCTTATCAGCATATATATGGCATTATGGCATTTACGAACATAGTCAATGCAATCACTCTCTATTGTCAACCAGTAGTATCCTACTCTCATGATCTGTCTCACTATCATATGTCCACTGACATGTGCCTCACATATTCCATCATGCACCTCTTCAATGATTTTTCTTGCTTCAGCTTACTTACGTATCTTAGTAATACTTGATCCTGGCTTTTTTTATACAGAACATCCCCATCCAGAAAAAAGCTCATAGCCAATCTTCGGATGACCTTTTTATCATTTTTTGTTGCTTGAATTAGGTATTGCTGATCCTTAATATACTGTAAGATATCATAATACCAGGGCTTCCCATTTTTCTCCTCTTTTACATTGGAACAATGAGCTGGCATATCTTTAACATCTAGCCTGATGGGCTGAATGTCAGTATTGTCATTAATTCGAATCATTGTAGCCAGAGTAGCCAATGCATCGGTAATCATATTCTTTTATTGAAGTAAATGGTTAAACTGGATATCTTTTAATTATTTTATCAACTCTAGAACATAATTATGATATGGAATGAGTTTTTGAATCTCTCATCTCCCATTCCCCTTTCAATTGATAATATAACTAGAACTGAGTATTCAAACACTTTTAATGCTTTCACTCTTCTATCTATAGCAGCTTGTAAGCCCATAACACATGCCTTTATATTCAGTGATGTTATTTGTGCAATTAAAATTTAACTTTGCTATTACAGGGTAGTATTGTTCTTCTGGAGAGATCAGAATCACCCCAATTCCATGTCCCAAGGCATTAGCAGCTCCATCAAAATACATTCTCCAACATTTGTTTCCATGCTCCCCTTTCTCCAGTTGGGAAATAGTCATTTAGATCTTCATCAGGGAATTCCAACCCCATTGGTTCATATTCTTCAATAGCACAATCTGCAAGGAACTCCGTTATAGCACCCTCTTTTATTGCATTTTGGCTCACATATATAATATCATATTCTGAGAGCATTACTTGCCATCTAGCAATTTTTTCAGACAAAGAAGGCTTCTCGAAGATATATTTAATTGTATCCAATTTTGCTATTACCCATGTGGTATGATAAAGCATATACTGTCTAAGTCTTTTGGCAGTCCACGCTAATGCATAACACATTTTCTCCAATGAGGAATACTTGGATTCATATTCTGTGAACTTTTTACTCAGATAGTAAATAGCTCTCTCCTTTCAGCTAGACTCATCTTGCTGCCCCAGCACACATCCCATTGAATTTTCACATACTGTTAAGTGTAGAATTAAAGGTTTCCTTGGAATAGGTGGCACCAACACTGGAGGGTTTGACAAGTATTGCTTAATTTTATCAAAAGCCACTTGACATTTCTCATTCCATTTTTTAGGATTATTCTTGTGGAGAAGCTTAAATATGGGATCACAATTATAGTTAAGCTAAGAGATAAACTAAGAAATATAGTTCAATCTTCCCAGAAAACCTTGAACTTCCTTTGGTGTACTCGGAGGTGACAAATTTTGAATAGCCTGTATCTTGTCTGGATCAACTTCAATTCCTCTTTCACTAACCACAAAGCCTAGTAACTCCCCTAACTTTACCCCAAAGGTGCATTTGGCTGGGTTTAACTTGAGCTGGAATCTTTCAACCTCTCAAATAACTTTCTGAAGCTGGTGACATGATCTTCATCCTCACAAGATTTTGCAATCATATCATCTACATACACTTCAATCTCTTTGTGCATCATGTCATGGAAGAGTGTTACCATAGCCCTTTGATATGTTGCCCCAGCATTCTTTAACCCAAAAGGCATGACTTTGTAATAAAAGGTTCCCCACATAGTCACGAAATTGGTTTTTTCCATATCATCTACAGTCATTTTTATCTGATTATACCCTGAGAACCCATCCATAAAAGAGAAAATTGAATGCCTAGCCATGTTATCTATCAGTGTGTCAATATGCGACAAAAGAAAGTTATCCTTTGGAATAGCCTTATTCAAATCACAATAGTCTACACATATTCATACCTTTCTATCTTTCTTAAGAATTGGTACTATATTGACTACCCACTCTGGATACTTAGCCACTTGTAGAAAACCTGCATCAAACTATTTTTTCACCTCTTCTTTGATCTTTAGTAGCATTTCAGGCTTTATTCATCTCAATTTCTGTTGGACTGGCTTACATTCTGATTTTAGGGGCAATCTGTGCTCTACTATCTCTGTGCTCAGCCTTGGCATATCGTGATAAGACCAAACAAATACATCTATGAATTCTGAAAAAAAAATTTGCCAAACGTTGCCTATCTCCAGATGAAAGTGAAGTGCCAATTTTGACATCTTTCTTATTCTTTTCATCTTCCAAATTCACTAAGTCAACTATCTCCTGATGAGGCTCAATTAGCTTATTTTCTTGTTCAATCAATCTCATTAGGTCTGGAGGCATAACATATTCCTCATAATTCTCTTTATTGTCAAGTTCATCAGTGTTAATTGAATTCTCAAAACTAACCTCTTGATTGTTATCATAATTATCTTCATGTTCATTTAAGGACTTGAAATTGAATGAAATGGGATATGTTGGCAAGATGTGTTTGGAAAAATGGCAAAAATGAAGACACAAGAAAAAATGAATGAAAATGCATCCTTCCTAATATTTATTAAAATAATAAAAGATAAATGGCCCAAACAAGAAAGATCACCCTAATACCTTAGGCAATAGCTATTAGAATGTTACAATTACATTGTATTAGTTTCAAAAGTCACAGGCATTTCAATGGCACTCCAATTGTTCAGCTCATAATCTAACGGACAAAGGTGGAGCCACCCCTCTTGATTAAGCCCCACTTCATCTTCAATAGCATTAATGGTTAATTGGGAAAAAGCCCTTTCCATGCTTTTTTTTGTATCTGGGTACATGAATCCTCCGGGTTTGAAAGTTTTATACAGGTGTGGGATAACCATTAGTCTTGCTATTTTTCTTGCTGGCTTTCTCTTAATCTCCCATTCTGCTACCTAATAGCCTAGGCCTAACCTTTCACTATTGTCTATCACTGTCGGGGGTTCTTTTATTCCCTGCAAGTTTTTGCCCAACCCTAATCTTGGATACCAGCCCTTATTGATGACTTGGCTCATCACTATCCTTGAAAAAGACTGATTTTTAAGTCCTTCACCTATAGAATTAACCAATTCAAAAGATCGATAGGAGCATTCTACTACTTTTTTGACAGCCTCTACATACGGAGCATTCAACGGTTGGGTCACTAGCATGTCTTCCTCCCCAACTATCACTACCAATTGACCTTCTACATTAAACTTGATCTTTTGGTGCAAGGTAGAGGGCACAACTCCTGTCATGTGAATCCATGGTCTTCCCAATAGGTAGCTGTAAGATGGAGAGATATTTATCACTTGAAACTTCACATTAAAAGTGCATGGCCAAATTTGCAAGGGCATCTCGATATCCCCCAAGACTTCCCTTCTGGTCTCATCAAAAGCTCTCTTGATCATCTGATTGTCTTTTATATGAGAGTAGTCAATGGGTAACCTTGCCAAAAAGACATAGGCATGACGTTGATAGTGGAGGCATTATCAATAAGGACTTTGGCTATGATATAGCTCTTGTACTTGATCGTGATATGCAAAGCCTTGGCATTTCTCCTTCCCTCTGAGAAAATCTCATCATCACTAAATGAAATGTAATTCAGTATAACTAGATTTCTAGCCAAAAGGTTCACATATTTAACAGATACATTATGTGCCACATATGCTTGGTTTAATACTTTCAGTAGGGCATTTCGGTGTGGCTCTGAATTTAATGGCAATGATAGTAATGAGATTCGAGTTGGCATTTTGTTCAACTGTTCAACAACTGAATACTCACTATGTTTTACCAGCTTTAGGAATTCACAAGCCTCTTTTTCTGATACCGACTTCGGGCGATCTTCTTCAGGTTCTATTTCGGGATTATTTCATCATTCTCCTACTTTGGCTTTCTCTCTTCTAGCCTTCTCTAATATTTTTAGAGTGTAACACCTTCCACTTCGGGTAATGCCTCCTACACTAGTTATATTAGAGGTGTCAGCTTTAGAGACATCCCCTTCTTGCCCTTGAACTACTATATCGTAGTCATATTTTCAGGGTACAACTTTATCATCCTTATATGGGAAAGGAGTCAAAACTTTAAAAGTTATCGACCTGGGAATGAGTTTATCTATGATTGACTTTGGCTTGTTCCCATAATGAATTGTCATCAGCTTTAGAAACAGTTTTGCAGGCTTATCAATCATAGATAATTCAACACCTTCTAAGTCTTCTCTTTTTTCATAGACCTCTATCTGGTATGAATCCAAGAGCTTTTGCACCTCTTAGTGAAACTGCTCACAAGTTTTGATAAAGTGGCCCATTACCCCACTATGATATTTATAACTAGTGCTGGCTATATATACTCCATGATAACTGTGTGGACTCACTAGTTGTATCATGTCAGCTTTCCATAAAATATCAAACAACTGACTAAGAGGTGTCTTAATATCTGTCACTTCTTTATTCAAATGGCACTCATGTTCTTCACTTAGAGCATTTACATTATGATTAGGCAAGGGATTGCTACTAACATTTGGTGCAGTCACCTCTCCTGTATCAAAGCTAATCATTCTATCCTTGATCAACCATTGCACTTTGTGTTTCAAGACGGTGTAATTTTTGGTGGAGTGATCGATAATCCCACAGTGATAGTCACAATGGGCTGTGGGATCATACCACTTAGGGTAAGGTGGCTTGAGGGGCTCTAATTTACTAGGAGTAACCAGATAACTGTTGTAAAACTCACAATACAATTCTGTATAGGTCATTGGGATTAGGTCAAAGATAGTTTTTTCGCGAGTAGTTTGTTGCTCCCGTGAACCACCCATTGGGTTAGCTGGACGAGTTTGGGGTCTTGGGGTAGGCGAAGTGTTAAGACTATATGTGGTATTCTGAGGCCCAAAAGGAGGTTGATATGTTTAGGGATAAAGTGACTTTACAAATGGTTGGTATGGGTAAGGGGAAGTGTTATTTATGGTAGGGTAATATGGAAGGTATCTTTATGGTGAGTAGGGTTGATAACCCCTAAATTGTTGTCTATCAAAGCTCACAGCCTGAGCTTTGATCTCTTTCTTCTTTATGACTCTTTTGTTAGATGCTTCACCTCCTTCCAACTTGCCATTCTTGATGGCACTCTCGATAATTTCTCCAAAAATTACCATATTAGTAAAATTTTTGGTTGCATTTCCTATCATCTTTTCATAATAAGGAGGTTTCAAAGTGCTAACAAATAGCATCGTAGTCTATTTCTTAGTCAGAGGAGGTTGTACCTGAAAAGCTACATCTCTCCATCTCTGGGCGTATTCTTTAAAAAACTTGTTTGCCTTTTTCTCTAGGTTGTGTAAAGACAAACGATCAGGAGCCAAATCGATAATATGTCGATATTGACTGATGAAGTCATGAGCCATATCACTTTAAGAACGAATGCGGGTTTTGTCTAGCTGGACATACCACCTAGCAGCAGAGCCTGTAAGGTTATCTTGAAAAACATGCATTAGTAGTTTTTCCTTATGGGCATGGGCTGCCATCTTTTGGTAATACATGGTGATATGAGTTTTGGGGCATTTCGTACCATCATATTTCTTAAATTTTGGTACTTTGAACTTTGGTGGAATGACTACATCCGGGACTAAGCACAGCCCAATAGCATCAATAGAATCATAAAATCCAATCCCTTCTACGGCTCGTAACCTTTGTTCCAGCATACTAATCTTTGTATCTTCCTGAGACTTCGTCGCTTTTGCTTTTTCTTTCTCTTTATTTTTCAAGTCATCTAGATCAGGAATCAGTTCTACTGCCTTTTTAGTAAAGACAGGATTTACATAGTTATGGTAATGTCCTAGATTAGAAGCTGATGACATTCCAGGAAATGCAGGATATGCGAAGTGTTATGGTGGAACCTCTTGTGTAGATTGGGTTTGAGGTGGACCAAAACTTGGAGGATATAAAGGGTCAGCCACTTCTTGTAATGGGGGAACTTGTTGGCTTGTATTTTTTTCTATTATTTTTCCCTTGTTCAGCTTATTGAGAGCATCTAGAATCTTGCTCAACTCATTTTCAATCTTTTCCTGTGCTTTTTCTAGCTTTTCAAATCTGTGAGAGTTTTTCTGCTCCATTTGTCTGGCTCTGGCTCTTATGTTGTATCGATGATAGGGTTCTCGCTAGATGAAGCTATCCTTGAACCTTGAGTACCATATCTTAGAATTAGTAAATTTGCATGACTATCTCATGGTTACTTTGTTAAGTGTAATGAGTGAGAATGCAATGAATGAGAATGCATGTATGCAAAGAACATTTACCTTAAAAATGGTATTTAACTAAAAGATTTCATTTATTCCAAAAAACTTTTATTTACATTGAGTTTATCATCCCAGAATTATAACCATAAAATTGTTTGATCTGTTCATACTGGGCCTTGGCTTCTTCGATGAAGTTTAATAGACTCTGCCCATGCTTTCCTACTGGGGTCACCACTTGTTTCAATGCCTCTGCCTCTTCCATCATCTCTCTTGCCTTGCATACCCCTTTACAAATTTGGGTTGTTAGGTGCTCAATGTATTTTTGTCTTCCTAAGTTCTCTCTTTTACCACACTAGACTTGGTATGATAACTTTCTATGCTCTCTAACCAATGCAGCAATATGGTCTTCTTGTTCATTGAAATTTTATCTCAGCCTGATTAGATAGCTATTCAGCATGTTATTCTCTGTCTGTACTTGGATACTTTCTTCTTTCAATTCAGCATACTCTTGCTTCAATCTTGCATTCTCTTCAGCCAGCTCAACAATGGTTATCTCTTTGGCCCTTTCTCTTACACATAACCTTTTATGTTCTTGGTATAGCTCTGCTAAGTCTTCAACAGTTGTATCACATTCTCTAGCAATCTTGTGAACTCTGGCTTCATGACTTTCAGCTCTATCTTTCCACTGGTCTTTTTCTTTTTGAAGCTTATGGATTTCTTGCTTTAACTTACCCTTTTTAGACTCAAATTCTTTTGTCGCAAGCTCTAATTCTGATGGTGTCTCTTCAAGCTTTCCTCTTGTTGGCGGTTGAAAGCTTTCATAAGTGAATACCATTTTTTGTCTTTGTTTTGCTCTCCAAACCAAATACCCTGGAGTGACTTTATCAGTAAACAGTCCATGACTCACTCTTCGAGGATTTTTCCATGCTTTAATCATCTCATTCATCCTCTGAAAATGTTTTTGGCTCACTTTAAGAAAAATCTAACTGATGAAGCCTATGCGTCATAGGAATGAACTTTTTACCCTAAACTACCTTCTCACTAGGAGTGGTGCATAATTTGTCACTCCCTATAAACCCAAAAGTGAGACCACTGTATTATCCCCACATTGATACAACATAGGCTCACGATTCATCCATGGGGCCAACCATCTTACTTCAACACTGGTCAATTTTTGTAGGAAAGTTATCCATTCCTTTTTAGACTTTTATTCTGACCACCCACTTTCACAGAATTCCTTGATCGGGGCTCTATTACGGACATAAAGCTTCAAGAAAGCACCTTTTCCCCATTCGAATGGCTTTTCATCCATAAGTATAATAACTGCATGCAGCCTATAAAGTGCCTTCCATTCTGACGACAATAACTCAAAGATCTGATAGTCTCTGCTAATATTACCATTGAAGGGTTACAGCCATTGATCACACTTTCGAAGAAGTCAACCACCGCTATCTCAATATAACCCAAAACCTTTGGAAATATCACCATTCCGTATATGGCTAAGGCAAATATATGTAACCCCCGTTCTTCGTTGGCATGTTGCACCAAAAACTCATGACAAAACTTCCAAGGTAGGCAAACCTATTCTAGTTTCTTCTTTGTATGAGAATCCACAACTTCTTTGTCTATCCCCGTGAGTTGAGCCAAACCCTTACGAAATCTTGACTTGTGTTTTTTGACATATATCTTATCAGGAGCCTTGAAGTGCAAACCCAATAAAATCAAATATTCTTCGATGGTTAGAGTCATATCAACTTCATTAAAGATGAAACACTTGTATACAGGATCTCAGAATTACGCTGCAGCTCTGATTAGCTGATCATCGACAATTACTGCAAGAAGGTGTACTATATGCCCGTGTCTCTGACAAAACTGCTCTTGCCTTGACGGACTCATCTTCTTCCATATATCAACCAAATCCTCTAGATTATTTTGTTTGAGGAGGATAGATGTTTCTTGAGACAAGGTAGAATCATATCTAATTGGTAAACAATCCCCCATCTTTAATTGAATCTTTTCTAACTGGACCCTTACTTCGTTGGGTGACTCACAAGGTGTTAATACAGATGATGAACAAACTAGTCGTTCTGTGGAGTCTATGAAAAATTTTTGTTGAAGATCATCTTTCAAGCAAATGTTCTTTATGCAACTTTATGATATGAGCATGAACCAATGCAAAAGAATAAGAAAAAAGGTTAGTATACCTAGAAAAAAAGGAATAAATAAATAACTAAGTAAATTAAAAACATCACATAGAATAAGAGGAATGAACCCTATGCTTCTGGTCAATTCTAAAAAGGAAGAATGATGGCTTTATCTATAAGTTAGGCATTCTTAAGGTTCACTATATATGGTTTGAGGTTAAAGTCTAAAGGTTCCCAAATTGCTCCTTACATCCTTGTCCATCACAAACTAGTAAGGCACCCTAATCCTCACCCATTACAGGCTACAAGCGAAAAAGGTTCAATTTGAGTGGAAGTATTTCGCTAGCCACTGTGAAGGCATTAAACCACATGAAAGCAATAGGTACTTTACTCCCTCCTGGAGGGACGGAGCTTAAGCTCATGTTATGCATATGCATATGAATGACATAATTAATAAAGTAAATAAACATGAATGAATAATAAAATATATACACAAAAAGGTTCAATTTTATTAGGCTTTTGGATAACACAAATTTATTTGCTGGCCTGACTCTCAAAGGTCTCCAGTGGAGTCGCCAAGCTGTCATAACGTCTAGATCTGGGGATCCATTGCTAGACATTGACTTGAAGGAGTTGCCACCAATCTTTTTTATCTAAGTGCGATTGGCCACCTAAGGAATCTATCCTTTCAGGGAACACCTAAGTTTAAGGGTCCCTAAAAGAATAGGTTCGATCTACTAACCAGAATAGAGTTCGGGAGTTCGGTTACGTGTGAGGAAGGTTATAGCACCCTCACAACGCCCATCAAAAGATGGTACGAGCTTAATTTTGTGTTATCCAATAAGCTTCGTAAATTTAACAAGTAATTAACTATTGAAAATTATTCTCAATTGACTCTAATACTTTTAGCAGAAATTTGAAAAAATTCCCTCACCTCAAGAGTATACAAGAAAACTATTGTTTCACTTGCAGAGGCTCCATCGTCGAATTATTTAACATTAAAGAAAATTCAAAAAAATAAAAAGGAAAAAAATGATTACTTTAGATATAAACTCTTTCTCTTCAAAAATTCATTGCTTTTGTACAAGGAAAATTGATACTTTCAACTTTTCCTCGAAAATATTCTTTAGAAAAAAAACCTATTTTCAAGGAAAATTGATACTTTCAACTTTTCCTTAAAAATATTTTTTTAAAAATTTATTTAAAGAAAATAATAACAATAAAATAAAAATAAAAATAAAAATAAAAATAAAGATAAAAATAGAATAAAATAAAATAAGAAATACTAAATAATTCTAATCTAATCAATAAATAATAACAATAATAATAACAATAATAATAATAATAAATAAAAAAATAAAAAAAATGAAAAAAAAACTTGGGAACGGTTTGGCTTAGCGGCTCGGCTCAGCTCGGCTTGAGGAAGAAAAAACAGCTCGGAGACGAGGCTCGAGAGTACACGGCTCGGCTCGGCTTCACACTCGGGTCACATGCGGGTCGCACGTGGATTGGCGCTTGGGTCGAGTCGGATCTTGGCAAAACGTGCGGATCCTGTGGGTTTACTAACGCAAAAATGATGTCGTTTTGGGGAGGGTATATAAGGCTGAAGGTCAGTTTTTTTTCAGAATTCCCTTCTCCTCTTCTCTCTCTTCCCTTTTTTTCCTCTCCTTTCTCTCTAAAGAGACGAAGAACTCCGGTTGAATCTTGTCGGATTCTGAAAAATGTCACCGGAATCTGGGTTTTCACTAGAAGTTCACTGAAAAGTTGGTTAATTTTTGGAGATAGTCGTCGAAAACTGGGTAGCTGGCCAAAAAATTCAAACTTGGCCGAAAAAGTCATCGAAAAATTCAAACTTTACCGAAAAATTCAACCGAAATCTGGAAATTTTCCAAAAAAACAATTCGCCAAAATTTTTAAAAAATCCTAAAATTGCTTCTGACCCTTTTGGACGTTTTTTTCTTTCTCTTTTCACTCTCTCTCAGTCAGTGTCTGTGTTTCTGTGTTTTGGTCTTTGTAATTCGTGGATCTATTTATAAGGATTGATCAGAAAAGTTTCTGATCAATCCCAACTCCTCTTTGGATTGGGATTCAATCCTTGAATCCAATATGGACTCTGATTGAATCCCAAATTCATAGTGGAATTCCAAATTTCCATCCCAATCTCAGCCGAATAAAAAGAAAAAAAAATCAAATCAAATAAAAAAATGTTAATAGATAATTAAAAGAAAATAATTAGATAAACAAAAATATTAATAGATAAATAATAATAATAATAATAGATAAATAATAATATATAAATAGATAAATAATAATAAATACATATATATAATAATATATAAATAGATAAATAATAAATATATATTAACAGATAAATAAAAATAAATAAATATTTATTAATAAATAGTAATAATAAATAAATACATAAGATACAAAAATAATAATAAATAAATAAAAAATAAAATGGGCCTACCCATTTGGACCAGGCCCAATTGATCCGGGCCTGGACCAAATTTGGTGTCTACATTGACAATTTCAAATAGTTATAACTATTTGAACAAGTATCTATTTCAAATCATTATGACAATTTATTTTGTTATAAACTAATTGTTTCTATTCATAAAAGCTTATTCAAAATAAAATAATACTAATTTATTAAAATTCCAAAAATTAGTAAGTAAAAGATTTAAAAAATAAATCTATTTGTCGAATAATTATTTATTTCAAATAGTTATGATCTTTTGTTTTGTCGTAAAACAATTGCTTCTATTCATACAAGCTTATTTGAAATAAAATAATACTAATTTATTAATATTCTAAAAGTTAATAAGTTGGAGATTTAAAAAATAAATTTGTTCATTGAACAAGTTCAAATAGTCATGTCTATTTGAACTATTATCTATTTTAAATCATTATGACATTTTGTTTTGTCGTAAAACAATTGTTTCTATTCATATAAAATTATTCAAAATAAAATAATACTAATTTATTAATAATTCACAAATTAATAAGAGATTTAAAAACTAAATCTATTTATCAAACCAGTTCAAATAGTTATCACTATTTGAACAATTATCTATCTCAAATCATTATGATTTTTGTTTTGTCATAAAACAATTATTTTTGTTCATACAAGCTTATTTGGAGTAAAATATTGCTAAATTAATAATATAATAAAAATTGATAAGCAAGAGATTTAAACAATAAATGTGTTTGTTGAACTAGTTCAAATAGTTAAGACTTTTAAAATTATTATTTATTTCAAATTGTTCTGACCTTTTGTTTAGTCTTAAAATAATTTTTTCAATTCATACACGCTTATTCCAAATAAAATAATACTAATTTATTAACATTCAAAAATTTAATAAGCAAAAAATTAAAAAAATAAATCTATTTACCAAACAAGTTTAAATAGTTGTGACTATTTGAACAATTATCTATTTAAAATAAATATGACTTTTTGTTTTATCATAAAATAATTGTTTCAGTTCATAAAAGCTTATCCGAAATAAAAAAGTAGCAAATTTAAAAAATAAATCTATTTACTGAACCAACTCATATTTGAATAATTATCTATTTCAATCGTTATAACCTTTTATTCTATTATAAAATAATTGTTTTAGTTTATATAAGCTTTTTTGAAATAAAATAATACTAATTTAATAATATTTTAAAAATGAATAACTAAGAGATTTAAAAAATAAATCTGTTTGCCAAAGTAGTTTAAACAGTTAAGACTTTATGAATAATTATCTATTTCAAATCGTTATAACCCTTTTTTTTTATCATAAAACAATTGTTTCAGTTAATACAAGCCTATTCAAAATAAAATAATACTAATTTATTAATATTTCAAAAATTAATAAGTAAGTGATTTAAAATGTGAATATGTTTATTGAATCAGTTGAAATAATTATGGCCATGTCAACAATTATCTATTTCAAATCATTATTATCTTTTGTTTCGTCATATAACAATTGTTTTTGAACATTCAAGCTTATTTAGAATAAAATAATACTAACCCATTAATCTTTCAAAAATTAATAAGTAAGAGATTTAAAAAATAAATCTATTTACTAAACTAGTTCAAATAATATAACTATTTGAACAATTGTAAACTTCAAATCATTATAATATTTTGTTTTGTCATAAAACAATTATTTTTATTCATATTAGCTTATTTGAAATAAAATAATACTAATCCAATAATATTCCAAAAATTGATAACTATGAGATTTAAAAAATAATTTTTTTTGCTCAACTAATTCAAATAGTTAAGACTATATGAACAATTATCTATTTCAAATCTTATGATCTTTTGTTGTCATAAAATAATTTTTTTTAATTCATACTAGCTTATTCAGAATAAAATAAAATGAATTTATTAATATTTCAAAAATTAATAAGTAAGAGATTTAAAAAATAATTTTGTTTACCTAACCAGTTCAAATAATTATGACTATTTGAACAATTATTTATTTCAAATTGTTATGACCTTTTGTTTTGTCATAAAACAAATGTTTTTGATCATATAAGTTTGTTTAGAATAAAATAATACTAATCCTATTAATATTTCAAAAATTAATAAGAGATTTAAAAAATAAATCTATTTATCAAATAAGTTTAAATAGTTATGACTACTTGAGCAATTATTTATTTCAAATTATTATGACTTTTTGTTTTGTTATATGTTCATACAAACTTATTCGAGTTAAAATAATAACGATTTACTAAAATTGTGACAATTAATAAGTTAAAAATAAATATGTATATCAAACTAGATCAAATTGTTATGACCTTTTGTTTTGTCATAAAAAAATATTTCTATTCATATAAGCTTATTTGAAATAAACTAATACTAAGTTATTAATATTCCAAAAATTAATAATTAAGAGATTTAAAAAATGAATCTATTTACCAAACAAATTTAAATAATTATGACTATTTGAACAATTATTTATTTGAAATTGCTATAACCTTGCATTTTGTCATAAAATGATTTTTTCTATTCATACAAGCTTATTTCAAATAAAATAATAGAAATTATTAATATTAAAACAATTAATAAGTAAAAGATTTGAAAATTAAATCTATTTACTATACAAGTTCAAATTGTTTTGACTATTTGAATAATTATTTATTTCAACCGTTATGACTTTTTATTTTGCCATAAAATAATTGTTTCTATTCATACAACCTTATTTAGATTAAATGATATTAATTTATTAATATTTTGACAAATAATAAGTAAAGATGTTAAAAATAAATATGTTTACCAAACAAGTTTAAATAGTCATAACTATTTGAATAATTATCTAGGTTAAATCATTATGACCTTTTGTTTCATCAAAAAACAATTGTATCAGTTCATATAGGCTTATTCAAAGTAAAATAATATTAATTTATTAATATTCTAAAAATTATTGAATTAGAGATTTAAAAAATGAATCTATTTACTGAACAAGTTCAAATAGTATTATTTTAATAAATTAGTATTATTTTGTTTCGAATCAACTTGTATGAATAGAAATAATTATTTTATGACAAAACAAAGGATCTTAATGATTTGAAATAAATAATTGTTTAAATAGTCATAACTATTTGAACTCCCTTAGTAAACAGATTTATTTTTAAAATATTTTATTTATTAATTTTGGAATATTAATAAATTAGTATTATTTATTCTAAATAAGTTTTTTTGAATAGAAAAAATTGGTTTACGACAAAACAAATGGTCATAACGATTTGAAATAGATAATTGTTCAAATAGTCATAACTATTTGAACGTGTTCAAAAAATAGATTTATTTTTTAAATTTTTACTTATTAATTTTTGAAACATTAATAAATTTATATTATTTCATTTGAAATAAGCTTGTATGAATAGAACCAATTGTTTTATGACAAAACAAAATGTCATAATGTTTTGAAAAAGGTAATTGTTTAGATAGTCATAACTATTTGAACTTGTTCAGTAAATAAATTTTTTTAAAATCTCTTACTTATTAATTGTCAAAATATTAATAGATTATTATTATTTTAATTAAAATAAGCTCGTATGGATAGAAATAATTGTTTTATGATAAAACAAAAAAGTCATAAGAATTTGAAATAAATAATTGTTCAAATAGTCATAACAATTTGAACATGTTTGGTAAATAGATTTATTTTTTAAATCTTTTACTTTTTAATTGTTGTTAGCCTTGGATTGATCCTTATTTTGAAATGACAAAACATGAAGCTAAATAAGCTTGATCAAGATTTTAAAAAAGATTTATTTAGTGCATGTTCTTAAGTTTTATATTTTGGTACTAAATAAATAATATATTTTTCATAGTGTAAACAAACCTTTCTTTGTTTTCATATTTCTCAAACCAAATCTATCTTTAAAGATTGTTTATTTGAGCTTAAATAAGTCTAATTGTTGTTTTTAAAGTGAACTTATTCATTTTGGACTTAATACAATTTTAATAATATTGGTTTTGAGAAATAGATTAACTTAAGAAAGTTGTTTACAAGAACAAAGTTTTCCAACATTGAAATTGTTTAATTTTTTTGTATTAATTCACAAAGCTTTAATATTTGAATTTTATATGGTTGGAAAGTTCTTTGAGTCTACTTTCTAATGGATTAAACAAAATCAAAATCCAAATTTTCTAAGAAAAGATTTTAAATTTTTACTAGACACTTTGTAGTTGTCTAAAAACTGCACAAGGGATAGATTTAAAAATTCACTATAATTCATACCAATGAATTAAGTGATGAATTTTATATGGATAGAAAGCCCTTTAAGTCTAGTTTCTAAATCTTCAAATGGTTTGTGATTTTATTTGTATAACTCAAGATATGATCAAATTAGTGAGTAGAGTGTAAAATAGGGGACATTTACCTAGATGGATAGGATCAATCCCCTCAGGGAAGGGATCGATTGATTTTTCTTACAGAAATAACTTTTATGTTAAAAAGGCAAGAAGGGATCGATCACCCTATGTAGGGGATCAATCACCCCTTTTAACCAATTGATCCCCTCAAGGAAGGGATCGATCGAGTCGTGATTTTCAAAGGCAAATTGGTTCCAAAACATGAACCACTCGATCCCCTCATGGAAGGGATTGATCGGGTCTTGTCCAAAACATTCCAATGGCTAGTTTTCACGCTTCCAATAGGCGTTCTTCTTCCCAAGCTTCCCTAATAGTTAGTTCTTCAATTTCTTTATATATTGGCCACTTTAACACACCAAGAAGGTTGATGAAGCAAAAGAGCAGGAGTCAACAAGCTATATTTTCTTGAATCTAACATATTGTTGTGTTTCATTTATCATTTTCTTTATACTTCGTTAGGCAAATACTTAGCCTTTGAGAGGTGTTTTAAGTTTGCATTTCTATCAAGATTATTTTGTAATCAAGAAGTGAGGTATCCTCTTATTTTTGTAGGATTGAGAGGTTGTTACTTAGCCTAGAAAGTAGAGAGTGTAAAGTTTCTATCTTAAGCCTTAAAGAGAAAAAGATAGGGTTGTAATTTCAATTCAAGAATAGTGGATTGAAGCCTTAGTGTGGACAATCAAGAGAGAAGACATGGGTGCCTTGTGATTTATTTTTTAAATCTCTTACTTATTAATTTTTGAAATATTAATAAAGTAGTATTATTTTATTTTAGATAAGCTTTGATACTGAAACAATTGTTTTATGACCAAACAAAAGTTCATAATGATTTTAAATAGATAATTGGTCAAATAATCATAACTATTTGAACTTGTTTAGTAAACAAATTTATTTTTCAAATCTTTGGCTTATTAATTTTAGAATGTTAATAAATCAGTATTTTTTTATTTTGAATAATTTTGCATGAACAGAAATAGTTGTTTTATGACAAAACAAAAGGTCATAATGATTTGAAATAGATAATTATTCAAATGGACATGACTATTTGGATTGATTTGATAAACAAATTAACTTTTTAAATCACTTAGTTATTAATTTTTGGAATATTAATAAATTTATTTTATTCTATTTTGAATAAGCTTGTATGAACTGAAATAATTATTTTATGACAAAACAAAAGGTCATAACAATTTTAAATAGACAATTGTTCAAATAGTCTTAACTATTTAAATTTGTTCGGTAAACAAATTTATTTTTTAAAACTTTTGCTTATCAATTCTGGAAATATTAAGAAATTAGTATTATTTTATTCTAGATAAGCTTTTATAAGTTGAAACAATTCTTTTATATCAAAACAAAAGGTCATAGCGATTTTAAATAAATAATTGTTCAAATAGTTATAACATTTGAACTTGTTCGATAAAGAGATTTATTTTTTCAAATCTTTTACTTATTAATTTTTCAAATGTTAATAAATTTGAATTATTTTATTTTGAAAAAGCTTGTAAGATATGAAACAAATTTTGACTAAACAAAATGTCAAAACGATTTGAAATAGATAATTATCCTAATAGTTTTAACTATTTGAATCGGTTCGGTTAACAAATTTATTTTTTAAATCTCTTACTTATTAATTTTTAAAATATTATTAAATTAGTATTATTTTTAATTGAATAAGTTTCTATGATCAGAAACAATATGACAAAACAAATATCTTAACGATTTGAGATTGATAATTATTCAAATAGTCATACAATTTGAACTAGTTTGATAAATAGATTTATTTCTTAAATCTCTTGCTTATTAATTTTTGAAATATTAATAAATTAGTATTATTTTATTTTGAATAAACTTGTATGATCAAAAACAATTGTTTTATGACAAAACAAAGGTCATAACAATTTAAAATAGATAATCGTTCAAATGGCCATAATTATTTTAACAAATTTGGTAAATAGATTTATTTTTTAAATTTCTTACTTATTAATATTAGAAATATTAATAAATTAGTATTATTTTATTCCGTCTAAGCTTGTATTAACTAGACAATGGTTTTATGACAAATCAAAAGGTTATAAAGATTTTAAATAGACAATTGTTAAAATAATAATAGCTATTTAAACTTGTTTAATAAACAGATTTATTTTTTAAATCTCCTTCTTATTAATTTTTCAAATATTATTAATTAGTATTAATTTATTTTGAATAAGCTTGTATGAACTCAAACAATTTTTTTATGACTAAAGAAAATGTCAGAATGATTTGAAATAGATAATTATTCAATAGTCTTAACCATTTAAACTGATTCGATAAACTAATTTATTTTTTAAATCTCTTATTAATGTTTGAAATATTATTAAATTAGTATTATTTTAATCCGAATAAGCTTGTACGGATAAAGCAATTATTTTATGACAAAACAAAAAGTAATAATGATTTAAAATAGGTAATTGTTCAAATAGTTATAATTATTTGAACTGATACGAAAAGTTATAATTATGTTTTTGCTTAGCCAAATAATTATAACTATTTGAATAATTATCTATTTTAAATCGTTCTTACTTTATGTTTTGTCATAAAACAATTGTTTTTGTTTTTGTTAATATAAGTTTGTTCAAAATAAAATAATATTAATTTATTAATATTTGATAATAAATCCATAACAGATTTAAAAAGTAAATTTGCTTACCCAATCACTTCAAATAGTTTTGACTATTTCAATAATTATTTATTTCAAATCATTATAACCTTATATTTTGTCATCAAACAATTGGTTCTATTCATACTATTTTATTCACAGTAAAATAATACTAATTTAATAATATTTCGAAACTTAATAACCAAGAAAATTAAAAAATAAATCTATTTGCTAAACTAGTTCAAATAGTTATGACCTTTTCTTTTATCACAAAACAATTGTTTTGTTCATACAAGCTTATTTAGAAAAAATTAATACTAATTTATTAATATTTGGAAAATTAATAAGTGAGAGATTTAAAAAATAAATCTATTTATTGAATCAGTTCAAATAGTTATGACTATTTGAACAACTGTATATTTCAAATTGTTATAACATTTTTTTCTATCATAAAACAATTATTTTTGTTCATACAAGTTTATTCGAAATATAATAATACTAATCTAACAATATTTCAAAAATTAATAACTAAGAGATTTAAAAAGTAAAATTGTTTGTCGAACCAATTCAAATAGTTAAGACTATATGAGCAATTATTTATTTCAAATCATTATGACCTTTTGTTTTGTCATAAAATAATATTTTCAATTCATACTAGCTTATTTAGAATAAAATAAAATAAATTTATTAATATTTCAAAAATTAACAAGTAAGAGATTTAAAAAATAATTCTGTTTACCTAACCAGTTCAAATAATTATGATTATTTAAATAATTATCTATTTCAAATTGTTATGACCTTTTGTTTTGTCATAATACAAATGTTTTTGTTCATATAAATTTTTTAAAAATAAAATAATACTAATCTATTAATATTTCAAAAATTAATAAGAAACTTAAAAAATAAATCTATTTATCAAACTGGTTTAAATTAAGGCTATTTAATCGATTATTTATTTCAAATCATTATAACTTTTTGTTCTATTATAAAACAATAGTTTCTATTCATACAAGCTTATTCGAATTAAAATAATAAAAATTTATTAATATTTTGACAATTAATAAGAAAAAAATGTAAAAAAAATAAATATGTTTACTGAATTAGATCAAATAGTCATAACTATTTGAATAATTATCTATTTCAAATCGTTATGATCATTCCTTTGTCATAAAAAAATTATTTCAATTCATATAAGCTTATTGAAAATAAAATATATTAAGTTATTAATATTATAAAAATTAATAATTAAGAGATTTAAAATATAAATCTGTTTACCAAATAAGTTTAAATAATTATGATTATTTGAATAATTATCTATTTGAAATCGCTATAACCTTTTACTTTTTCATAAAATGATCTTTTTGTTCATACAAGCTTATTTCAAATAAAATAATAGAAATTTATTAATATTAAGACAATTAATAAGCATAAGATTTAAAAAATAAATTTGTTTATCAAACAAGTTCAAATCATTATGACTATTTGAATAATTATTTATTTCAAATTGTTATGACTTTTTTTTGTCATAAAACAATTATTTCTATTTGTAGACACCCTACTTTGTTCGGGCCTAAGCCTATTGGGCTCAACAGAGGCTGGGCCTAAGCCCATTGGGCTTAGCTCAGATTTGGTCGAAATGGGTAGGCCCATTTGCATTTTATTTTTATTTTTTATTTTATTTTTTTATTTATTAGTATTATTATTAATATTATTTATTTATTAACATATTATTTTTATTTTATCATTTATCTATTAATATTTTTATTTATTTATTAATATATATATTTTTATTATTTATCTATTATTATTATTATTTTCTTTTTTATCTTTTTCTTGATTGATTTTCGGCTAGGATTAGGGTAAAAAAAAATTGGATTTGGCTATGAAATTAGAGGCTGACAGAATTGGGATTGGATTCAAAGACTTGAATCCAATCCCAGATGGAGTTGGATTTGATCAGAAACTCTTCTGATCAATCTTTATAAATAGGTTCATAAGACACACAAACAAAAGGGGAAGGAAGTAGAGAGGTGAAACAGAAGCAAAAAGTGTTTAGAGGCAGTATAGGATTTTTAGAAGATTTTTTTTCAAATTTTTGGAGTTTTTTTTTTGAAAAATTTCTGGAAAATTTTTGGTGAACTTTGAATTTTTCGACGAGTTTTTCGACTAGATTTGAAGATTCTGGGGACTTTTTCTAGATTTCGGTAGAAATTCAACTAGAATCTGGGATTGTTTAGAGAGAAAGAGGAGAAAAGAGAGAAAGGAGAGAGAGAGGGAAGGAGGCAATCTACGAAAAACGGAAGTGGGAGTCTTTTATACCCTGCTAAAACGATGTCGTTTTTGTGTTAGTAAACCCAGAGGATCCGCGTGTTTTGCTAAGATCCGACTTGACCCGTAGCGCACCTAAACCAGCAACCCACTTCTTCACCTGGGTTCCAGCTGAGCCGAGCCAAGACTCTGAGCCGCGCATTTGAGCTGTGATTTCTGTCTTGAGCCAAGCCGTTTCCCAACCTGAACCAAGCTGTTTTTAAAATTTTTTAGTATTTTCTTATTTATTTTATTTAAGTATTTTATTTATTTGTTTTTTTAATTATTAAATTAAAAATAAAGTAAAAATAAAAATTTTGAGAATTAATATTAATTATCCAATGATGGAATTTATAAAAATTTCAAATGGTAAATTTTTATAAAATTCCTAAGTGAGAACTTTTATCTAAATTTATCACAAATGGTGGAATAATATAGATAAAATTTCTATAACAATAATTAATATTTATTTTCAAACAAAAAAAATTAAAAACATAAAAAGCATAAAAATATAAAATTTTTGGAATTAAATACAAATTACCCAAGGATGGGATTCTTAGAAATTTCAAATGATAAATTTCTAAAAAATCTTTAGGTGAGAAATTTTCTCTAAATTTGGCCCAAATGGTGGAATGGTTTAGATGAAATTTCAATACAGGTAATTGTATTTTTTTCCAAATAAAGAATTGGATTGAAAATATTTGATAATTATCTAAAGATGAGATTCTTAGAAATTTCAAATGGTAAATTTTTAATAAATCTCTAGGTGAGAAATTTTCTCTAAATTTGACCCAAATGGTGGAATAATTTAGATGAAATTTCAATTAAAATAATTGTCATATTATTTTCTTTCCAAGAAAAAAAAAAGAGAATTTCTAAATAGGCCCAAATGGTGGAAATTTTAAAAATTCAAATATTTCTAATTTGGCCCAAATGGTGGAATAATTAGATTTATTTTCAACAAAAATTGATAATAATAAATAATAATAAATAATTTTTTTTGACGATAGAGCCTCTTCAAGAAATCAAATAGGATTCTTGAATACTCTTGAGGTGAGGAAGTATTTTTTTAAAAGTTCTACCAGATTGATGGAGAATCTTAAAAATTGTTTCCAATATTTAACATAAAATTTGAAACCATTAGACTTCGAACCTTAGGTTAAATTTGAAATAATATGGTATCATCCCTTGGATGGGCATGTGGGGGTGCTATAACCTTCCCCATATGTAACCGAACTCCCGAACCCTATTCTGGTTAGTAGACCCAAACCTATTCTTTTAGGGACCCTTAGTCAAGCTTAGGAGTTCCTAAAAAGGATAGATTCCCTAGGTGACCAATCACACCTAATAAAAGATTAGTGGTGACTCTATTCATTTGTTAAATCTAGCTATAGATTTTTGGATCTATATGTTATGATAGTTTGGCGACTTTATTGAGGATGCTAGTGAGTCAAGCCATAATTTTTGAATTTATCCTATCCTTTGAACTAATGGTTTTAAGTTATTTGTTTACTAACATTTTTCTTTTTTTTTGGTTTTTTATTCGATTTACGGGATTGATAATTTTGTGTTCCTTCACACACACTATCACATGCATTTGCATTACATGAGCTCTATACCCAGGCATAATCCCTCTCAGAAGGGAGTAAAGTACTTACGCTCTCATGAGATGATAATCTCCGTAATGGCTAGCGAAATACTTCAACTCAAATTGAATCCTTTTCGTTGGTAGCCTATGATGGGTGAAGATGGGACTGCCTTACTAGTCTGTGATGGACAATGATGTAAGGAACAATTTGGGAACCTTTTAGTGGTCAAAATCTCCTAACCCTGTATATAGTTCACCCCTAAGAAACCAACTTAAGATAGAGCCCTTCCTATCCATCAATAAATACAACCCAAAATTAGGACACAAGAAGGAACAATTTGTTATCTAACTATTTTGTCTCCTTGATTTTGTGCATCTATATGTCATTTCATTCTCATATTCCAGCATTTCATTCTATGCATCATCTCTATTCTCATGCTCTAGCTTTATCATATCATGATCATATTTAACACTATCATTTGCATCATTTTCATATAGGAAATATTTGCCAAATATCAATTATTGATAAATCAGATCTCACACTTACATCCATAGAAAGCCAAATGCAACCAAAGTCTACATCAGTCCACTATGAGTCTGCTCATCAATTGAAAATTAAGTCAGAAGAGGGTCAAAGAAAACAAAGAGATTGCTTGCCTAAGGATTTTATTTCATCATTACCCGAAAGAGTTCATCTAGAGCTATAGCAAAATGATTTATCCGACTTAAGCAGTATCTAGGGATGCATGAGTAGAATAAGACATGAGGCATTTGAGAATAGATATGGAGACATAGCTTCACTGCTACAGGTGTAAATAGATAATAATTTGATTAGGGCCATCATTCAGTTTTGGGATCCTTCACATAGATGTTTTGTTTTCAATGAAGCAGACATGGTGCCTACAATTGAAGAGTATATAGTCCTACTTCGTTTCGATCTGCCAAACCCAAACAAGATTTACTGGTCCAACAAGGTGGGCTATCGTAAAAAGCTAGTGCAAATGTTTGGACTTAGTTTGCCTCAAGTTGATTCATGTGTCAAGATAAAAGGTGAAAGTGAGGCTATTCCGTGGAATTTTTTACGAGACTTCATCCATGGGCATATGGATGATGATTAGGGATTAGTGGCTATGGCTATAGCTTTATATGGACTGGTGATCTTCTCAAAAGTCATCGAATATGTTGATGTTGCAATGGTAGATTTTGTTGATTAGTTAGCATATTAGGTCAATGCAGCACCGACTATTCTAGCAGAAACCATTCGTTCTCTAAGCTTTTGTCGTAGAAATGGTAAGGGGTGATTTAATAGGTGCCTACAGTTGCTTTATATATGGATGAAAAGTCACATGGAATGTAAAGAAAGTCAATTTTGTAAACCATACCTTCGTTCCACCATCCCCATCAAGGAATTCTGTTACAGCACATGGCCTCAAGCAAAGTCAAAAGAGGAATGGATTTCTTATTTTCGAGCTCTTGATAGTCAAGGGATAGTTTGGAAAGCACCTTGGATGTGTCATGATACGGTGTTATATAGTTGTGGAAATCAGCCATGGGTGTTTTTATTAGGCCTATGGGGTACTGTTACTTATGCTCCAACTTTAGTGAGAAGACAATCCGAGTGTGAGCAATTCATTCCAGAAACCTATGGACTTAACCAAGGGGAGTTCTCATTCACTGATAAAGAGGCATATGGAATGGTTGAAAAGATCAAGAAAGCATGGAAGCAAACCACCAGGGTTAACCAAGGGAGGTTTACTTATGACGTCACTCCAGAATATGGTGTGTGGCATGTGAGAAGGGGAAAAGACATTGTGATTCCTAGTGAATAGTTAGGGCATCCCTCAAAACCCATTCTTCAAGATCCTTTGCTTAAAATAGAAACAACTAAGAGAAAACTCTAGTCTGAGAAAGACGAGTTAGAACAAGAAAACAAGCGATTGAAGATAAAAATAGGAGAGTGTTCATGACTTCAAGAACTAAAAATCCAAAGTCTCACAGAGTAAAAAGATCAATGGAGAGCCTTATTTAATGATCTAGACATGACACATTCATCAGTCACACCTGAGATTGCTCGGCTTTTAAAAGAAAATGAATTGTTAAAAACGAGGGTAGAGGAAGAACAAAAGGCCACTGCTAGGGCACATGAACATAACCAAATGCTACAATAGATGGTGGATCAACGTACAGCACAAGTAGAAACTTTGTCTAATGAATGTAGGAAACAAGCTCAACAGAGTGAGCTATGGAAAGACATGTGTATGAAAAAATAAAGGCATCTAAGGCATTTTTTTTATCAGGTATGCATTGTTGCAGATAAAGCATCAAAAATGAAAGAAAAAGTGAAAGGTCTGAAGGCTGTGGTGCAACCAGTAGGAGTACATGGGCGACATTTACTTGATTTCCTAGATGAGGTACAAAATCATTACCAACAAGCTAGGAAGTTTATAAAAAGGCATTAGAAATAAGGGAATGATGTTTAAGACTTTAGAATATTGCTTTGACTTTATTAGGATGTAATTTTGAAATTTTATTTAATAAAGTTTCAAATGGAGATTTTTTTTATCAATATCGATGATGTGGCAAATATTAGTACATTCCATGCATACATTTGCATATCATACATAGTTTCTAATAATCATGGTACTCAAGGTTCAAGGATAGCTCCATCCAACAAGAATCCCACTCATCGATACAACATAAGAGCTAGAGCCAAACAAATAGAGTAAGAAAATTCTCACCGATTTGAAAAATTAGAAAAAGCACAGTAAAAGATTGAGAATGAGTTGAGTAAAATTTTGGATGCTCTCAATAAGTTAAATAAGGGGAAAAGAGTAGAAAGAACATAAGCCAACAAGGCCCTACAACACAAAAAGTGACTGACCCCTTATATCCACATGTTTTGGTCCACCTCAAGCCCAGCCTACACAAGAGGTTCCACCATAACACTTCACATATCCTATATATCCTAGAATGCCATCAGCCTCTAATCCAGGGCATTACCATAGCTGTGTGAATCCTGTCTTTACTAAAAAGGCAGTTGAACCAATTCAAGTTCTTGATTTGGATGACATGAAAGAAAAAGAAAAAGAAAAGGCAAAAGTCGAGGCTCAGAAAGACTCTAAAATCAGTATGCTAGAACAAAGGCTATGAACTGTAGAAAAAATTGGGTTTTATGGCTCTGTTGATGCTGCGGGTTGTGCTTAGTCCTAGATGTGGTTATTCCCCCAAAATTCAAAGTACCAAAATTTGAGAAATATGATGGTATAAAGTGCCCAAAGACTCATATCACCATGTACTATTGAAAGATGGCAGTCCATGCTCATAATGAAAAATTATTAATGCATATTTTTCAAGATAGCCTTACAGGCTCTGCTGCTAGGTGGTATGTCCAGCTGGATAGAACCAATATCCATTCCTAGAGCATATGGACCATGACTTTATCAGTCAATATCACCATATTATGGATTTAGCTCTTGATCGTTTGTCTTTACAAAACCTAAAAAAAAAGGCAAACGAGTCATTCAAAGAATATGCTCAGAGATAGAGGGATGTAGCTTCTCAAGTGTAACCTTCTCTAACCGAAAAGGAAACTACAGTGCTGTTCGTCAGCACTCTAAAATCTCCCTATTATGAAAAGATGATAGGGAATGCAACCAAGAATTTCGTCGACATGGTAATTTCAGAAGAAATTATTGAGAGTGCCATCAAGTATGGCAAGCTTGAAGAAGGGGAGGCATCAAGTAAAAGAGCCCCAAAGAAAAGGGAGACTGAAGCTCAGGCTATGAGTTTTGATAGGTAATAATTTAGGGGTTATCAACCCTATTCGCCCTAAGGTTACTCTCTATACTATCCTACTGTGAATAATGCATCATCCTACCCATACCAGCTAGCTCCACAATCACTTTATTCATCCACATACCAACCAATTTTTAGCCCTTAAGATCCTACATACAGCCTTAACATTCAAACTCCTGTTATGAATCAAGGCTGTATGTAGGATCTTAAGGGCTAAAAATCCACTGCCAAATCACAATGTCAATGCTCTGAGTGAAAATCAAGAACACATTAATCAGAAAAGGCTTGAAAAGCTACAATGAATCGAGGGGCAAGATGTCAATAAAGATCCTTCACTTGATCGCATAGGGGCACAATTTTGGAAAATGAAGATAAGGCTGATTGGAAGTTTCTTGTCATTTTAGGATTTCTTTTAGAGTAATGTTAGGTTTTTTTAGGCAGTAAGATTTCATTTGTTATCATTTCAATAAAAGGCAGTTTAATGCATTTGATTACATTTTCTTTTTCATTTAACTACTGTTCCATGCTTTGTCACCTTTCATAACTTTTGTTCCCATTCTTGAATTCCAAATGATGAATATTCAGACAATGATAACAATAATGCTGGGATTTAATTTTGAGAACTTAGTCACATTAATATGAGGAGATGATTTGAGCAAAAAAAAAAGCAAGTTGTTGCCAGAGGTGAAATAGATATATCTTGAAGATGTGTAGTCTTTTATATAGATCCATAAGCTTTTTTTTATTCAATAGATGATATTCAGGGAAAGTATTCACAATTGAGATGAAAAATGGTCATATTTCTTTTATTATTTGAAAAACCATTCATTACTACCCCTTTGAGCCTGTTTTTTAAAAGAACCCTAACCAAAGATCATCCTCCACATTAGAGGCATTTTTGATAAAGAAAAAGAGGCAAAAGATCGTAAAAGGTCTCAAAAGAAAGTAAAGCAAAATGAAGGAAAAAGAGGAAGAAAAATGCAACAAACCAGTTAGGGCAATGTAATGAGAATCCTTTGTGTAGGGAATGAGATGGAAAGGAAAAGTAGTAAAATGATGTAGAGTGAGGCAAAATGCCATGCTGTATCAAATGATAATCCTTTGGTTTTAAACCCTTTAAACATATATATATATTGAGCCTATTTTATCCATTTCTTTCATGATCCCATACTATAGCCTACATTACAACCTTAAAAAGTCCATTTGGATCAAGTGTGAATGCTCGAATTGAATAATCATATGTTGGGCAAAAGCATGCTCATGATGGAATCATTTTATTGCCCTAAAGATTAATATGTGAGAGATATCAACAATAGAGGAAAGATGAGAAAAAAAGAACAGAAAATGATGAAAGATGAAAAAAAAAAGAAAGAAAAGAAAGAAAAAAAGTGGAAAAAATAAAGAAAATAAAAAAATATGAAAGGAGAAAAAAAGAAGACTCAAATTGAAAACCCGAAAGGGCAATTTGGGTAGACCAAATCTCTGAGTTGAAAGTTGGATGGATAGTTCAAATATACAAAAGATCAAGGCATCTAAAGATCCTCCAAAGCTGGGGCAAAGTTTGATGAACTCAAAATGATTTTGATAATCAATGGAATAAGTTTTTGAAAAAAAATCTTGAATTAATGTTCAAAATTGTCTAAATATTCATTTGTCCCAATGACATATAGGCAACTTGTTTCTTTCCCCATTTTTTTTTGCATTAAGACTCACTTCTTATTGATTACTTTTCTCCCAATGCACTATCTGCTATTTTGTTCTCACATCCCTAAAATGAATCGAGGAAATGTTTGATTGCATTGTGTTTGTCAAGAATTGAAATGATAATGAATGAATGAATATGTGTTTAAAGGAGTCTTGCATTCCTTTAAAACAAAGTCCAAGATGATAAAGAAAAATGAAAAGATCATAGAAACCTGAGAAGGATGATTTAAGATAACACATGGTGTGATCAAATGATGAAAATGGTGATGGGTTGGTCAACAAATGAAGATAGTGCAAAAACTTGAAAATGTGCTATCACCAAGTGATGAATACAAGGATGAGTTGGTCGACATGATTTGCGAGTTATGATTGAATGATGAAAATAATCAGTGGAAAAAGTTTGATTTGGAATGGTTAAGGCTGAGAAACCTACAAGTATAACCTAGTGACGGATGATGAAATTTGTTCAGAATGGTTAATGTTGAAACACCTATAAGTAATGACCCTGTGATGGTGGATGAAACTTGTTCTGAAATTTGTTAGTGCTGAGAAGTCCATGAATGGTGGTCAAGTGATGATCGATTGATGAAACTTGTTCCAAACTATTAAGAAACTGAACAAGGAAGAAATATGAAATGGTGGAGTTTTGAGAGCCACATTACCATAATTATTTAGGATTTCATGACATTATTGACATCCGTATTACATGTATAATGTTGGCATCATTGCTTGAATAGTACATGTACATAATTTAATGAATTAAACTTTGTTTGGACATGCATGGCGCTATGAGAATCTAGGTTGTTGCATTTGCATCATTAAGAATGCATTTGCATTTTTGGTCATGACATTCATTCATGCAAATTTTTGAGTCACTTGAAAAATAAATTGTGAATATTTTGATGAGAATTTTTGAGAACTCAAACGAGAATCTTTGAGTTTTAAAATGAGAATCTTTGAGGAGTGAAACCCTAAAGTTCATCGAATGTGAATCTTCGAACAAATGAAAAGTTTTTAACTTTTGGATATGAATCTCCAAAATTCAAATGAAAAGCTTTAGATTTTTGGATGTGAATCCTAAGTTTGCCAAATGAGAACCTTTGAAAAGCCTTGAACTTTTAGATGTGAATCTCCAAAATTCAAATGAGGATCTTTAAATGTTGGATATGAATCTTACAAGTTACAAATGCAAATCTTGAGATCTTGCAAATTTGAATGAAACTGAAATTTTGAGAATCAAATTTCAGTAAATTCTTACGAAGTTAAAAGGTTCTTGTGAATCTGAACCTCTGAATGTTGAACTTAAATTTTGAATCTTTGAGTTCCCATTACAAAACTCCTTCAGTTACGATCTATAACTCCTTTGGACATGATTGTCAAAGAGCAATTTATTTTTCCAAAATTGTGGTGCCTCTGTTTAGAGGAGCATTTTATTTTTTTCAAAGTTGTGGTGCCTCTGTTTAGAGGAGCAATTTATTTTTCCAAAGTTGTGGTGCCTCTGTTTAGAGGAGCGATTTACTTTTTCAAAGTTGTGGTGCCTCTATTTAGAGAGGCAGTTTACTTTTTCAAAGTAATGGTTGCCTCTGTTTAGATGAGCTTTATTTATTTTTCAAAAGTTGTTAAGCCTCTGTTTAGAGGAGCTTTACTTATTTTCCAAAAGTAGTTGAGCCTCTGTTTAGAGGAGCAATTTATTTTCCAAAAGTCGTTAAGCCTCTGTTTAGAGGAGTAATTTATTTTTCGAAAGTTGTTGAGCCTCTGCTTAGAGGAGCTTTGTTTTTCGAAAGTCATTAAGCTTCTGATTAGAGGAGCTTTGTTTATCTTTCGAAAGTCGTTGTGCCTCTGCTTAGAGGAGCTTTGATCAAAATTTTAACAAAAAAAATAAATAAATAAAAACAAAACAAAACAAAACAAAAAGCAAAAAAAAAATTGTCGAGTTGAGTCTTGAATGTGTGTCTTTGTCTTTGCACAATTCCTGTTTCATAGAAAATGTGCAAAGAGGGGCAGTTGTAGACACTCTACTTTGTTCGGGCCTAAGCCCATTGGGCTCAACAGGGGGCTGGGCCTAAGCCTGTTGGGCTTAACTCAGATCTGGTCCAAATGGGTAAGCCCATTTGCATTTTATTTTTATTTTTTTGTTTATTTATTAATATTATTATTAATATTATTTTTTTATTTTTATTTTTATTTTATCATTTATTTGTTAATATTATTTATTTATTTATTAATATATATATTTTTATTATTTAACTATTTTTATTATTATTATTTTTTTATCTTTTTCTTGATGGATTTTCGGCTAGGATTAGGATCAGAAAAAATTGGATTTGGTTGTGAAATTAGAGGCTGACAGAATTGGGATTGGATTCAAAGACTTGAATCCAAATCCCAGATGGAGTTAGGATTGATAAAAAACTCTTCTGATCAATCCCTATAAATAGGTTCATAAGACACATAAACAAAGGGGGAAGGAAACAGAGAGGTGAAACAGAAGTAAAAAGTGTTTAGAAGTAGTATAGGATTTTTAGAAGATTTTTTTTGAATTTTTGGAGTTTTTTTTTTGAAAATTTTTTGGAAATTTTCCAGAATCCGACGAAATTTTTCGACGAACTTTGAATTTTTCGATGAGTTTTTCGGCTAGATTTATGACTTTTTCCAGATTCTAGTAAAAATTCAATCGAAATCTGGGATTGTTTAGAGAGAAGGAAGAGAAAAGAGGGAAAAGAGAGAGAGAGAGAGGGAAGGAGGCAATCTGCGAAAAATAGAGGTGGGAGTCTTTATACCTAGCTAAAACGATGTCGTCTTTGCGTTAGTAAACCCAGAGGATCAGTACATTTTGCCAAGTCCGACCCAACCGGTAGTGCACCTGAACCAGCGACCCGCTTCTCCACCTGGGTTCCAGCCGAGTTGAGACTCCGAACCGAGCGTTTGAGCCATGATTTTTGTCTTGAGCTGAGTCGTTTCCCAACCTGAGCCGAGCCGTTTTCAAATTTTTTTTGGTATTTTCTTATTTATTTTATTTAAGTATTTTATTTATTTGTTTATTTGTTTTTTAATTATTAAATTAAAAATAAAGTAAAAATAAAAATTTTGGGAATGAATATTAATTATCCAATGATGGAATTTATAAAAATTTAAAATGGTAAATTTTTATAAAATTCCTAAGCAAGAAATTTTATCTAAATTTGTCCCAAATTGTGGAATAATATAGATAAAATTTCAATAACAACAATTAATATTTATTTTTAACAAAAAAATTAAAACATAAAAATCATAAGAAATATAAATTTTTGGACATTAAATTACAAATTACCCAAGGATGAGATTCTTAAAATTTCAAATGGTAAAATTTCTAAGGAAATCTCTAGGTAAGAAATTTTCTCTAAATTTGGCCCAAAAGGGTGGATGGTTTAGATGAAATTTTCAATGACACAGTAATTGTATTCTTTTCCCAAATAAAGATTTTGGATTTGAAAATATTTGATAATTTATCTAAAGATTGAAGATTCTTAGAAATTTTCAAATGCGTAAATTTTTAATAAATCTCTAAGTTGAGAAATTTCTCTAATTTGACCCAAATGGTGGAATAATTTAGATTGAATTTCAATAAAAATAATTGTCATAATGATTTTATTTCTAAGAAAAAAAAGAGAATTTTAAAATAGGCCTAAATGGTGGAAATTTTAGAAATTCAAAAGAGAAAATATTTCTAATTTGGCCCAAATGGTGGAATAATTAGATTTATTTTCAACAAAAATTGATAATAATAAATAATAATAAATAATTTTTTTCGATGATAGAGCCTTTTCAAGAAATCAAATGGGATTCTTGAATATTTTTGAGGTGAGGAAGTATTTTTTTAAGAGTTCTACCAGATTGATAGAGAATCTGAAAAATTGTTTCCAATATTTAACATAAAATTTGAAACCATTAGACTTTGAACCTTAGGATAAATTTGAAATAATATGGTACCATCCCTTGGATGGGCATGTGGGGGTGCTATAACCTTCTCCATATGTAACCGAACTCCTAAACCCTATTCTAGTTAGTAAACCCGAACCTATTCTTTTAGGGACCCTTAGTCAAGCTTAGGAGTTCTTTAAAAGGATAGATTTCTTAGGTGACCAATCACACCTAATAAAAGATTGGTGGTGACTCCATTCATTTGTTAAATCTAGCTATATATTTTTGGATCTATATGTTATGACACTATTCATACAAGCTTATTCAGAATAAAGTAGTATTAATTTATTAGTATTTTGATAATTTATAAGTAAAAGATTTAAAAAATAAATATATTTACTGAACAAGTTCAAATAGTCATTACTATCTAAACAATTAAAAAAATGAATTTGCTTACTGATCAAGTTGAAATAATTATCACTATCTAAACAATTATCTATTTCAAAGCATTATGACATTTTGTTTTGTCATAAAACAATTGATTCTATTCATGCAAGTGTATTTCAAATAAAAATAATATAAATTTATTAATATTCCAAAAATTAATAAGTAAAATTTTAGAAAATAAAGCTATTTTTTGAATACATTCAAATAGTTATGACTATTTGAATAATTATCTATTTCAAATCATTATGACCATTTGTTTTGCCATAAACCAATTGTTTCTGATCAAACAAGCTTATTTGGAATAAAATAATACTAATTTATTAATATTTCAAAATTAATAGAAAAATATTTAAAAAATAAATTTTTTTGTTGAGTGACTTCAAATAGGTATGACTGTTTGAACAATTATTTATTTCAAGTCGTTATGCTCTTTTGTTTTGTCATAAAATAATTGTTTCTATTCATACAAGTTTATTTGGAATAAAATAATACTAATTTATTAACATTCTAAAAATTAATAAGTTGGAGATTTAAAAAATAAATCAGTTTACCAAACAAGTTCAAATAGTCATGTCCATTTGAACTATTATCTATTTCAAATTGTTATGACATTTTGTTTGTCGTAAAATAATTGTTTCTATTCATACAAAATTATTTATAATAAAATAATACTAATTTATTACTATTTCAAAAATTAATAAGAGATTTAAGAACTAAATCTCTTTATCGAACTAATTTAAATAGTTATGAATATTTAAACAATTATCAATCTCAAATTGTTATGATCTTTATTTTGTCCTAAAACATTTGTTTATGTTCATACAAGCTTATTTGGAGTAAAATAAATGTGTTTGCCGATTTAGTTCAAATGTTCAAATAGTTAAGACTATTTGAACAATTATCTATTTCAAATCATTCTAACCTTTTGTTTAGTCATAAAATAATTGTTTTAGTTCATACATGCTTATTCAAAATAAAATAATACTAATTTATTAACATTCAAAAAATTAATAAGCAAGAAATTTAAAGAAAATAAATCTATTTACCAAACAAGTTCAAATAGTTTTGACTATTTGAATAATTATCTATCTAAAATCATTATGACCTTTTATTTTATCATAAAATAATTATTTCAGATCATAAAAGCTTATCCCAAATAAAATAATATTACTTTATTAATATTTTAAAAATTGATAAGTTAAAGATTTAAAACATAAATCAGTTTATCGAATCAATTAAAATAATTATTGCCATTTGAACATTTATCTATTTCAAATCATTATGAACTTTTTTTTGTCATAAAACAATTGTTTTTCATCATCCTCGCCTATTCGTAATAAAATAATAGTAATTTGTTAATATTTAAAAAATTAATAAGTAGCAGATTTAAAAATAAATATGTTTATCAAACCAATTCAAATAGATATGATTATTTGTATTTCAATTTCTTCTGACCTTTTGTTTTGTCATAAAATAATTATTTATGTTCAGACAAGTTTATTCAAAATAAAATAATACTAATGTAATAAAATTATAAAAATTAATACTAATAGATTTAAAAAAATAAATTTGTTTGCTAAACTAGTTCAAATAGTTAAGGCTATATGAATAATTCTTTATTTTAAATTGTTATGACATTTTGTTGCATCGTAAAATAGTTTTTTCACTTCTTGCTAACTTATTCAGAATAAAGTACAATAAATTTATTAATATTTCAAAATTAATCAATAAGAGATTTAATAAATAATTTTGTTTGCTGAACCAGTTAAAATAATTTTGACTATTTGAACAATTATCTATTTCAAATTGTTAAACAAATGTTTTGTTCTGTCATAAAACAAATGTTTTTGTTCAAATAAGTTTGTTTGAAATAAAATAATATTAATTTATTAATGCTTTGAAAATTAATAAGTAAGAGAATTAAAAAATAAATTTGTTTACTAAACCAGTTCAATTAGTTATAACTATTTGAACAATTATTTATTTCAAATCGTTATGACTATTTGTTTTGTCATAAAAAAATTATTTTTGTTCATATAGTCTTATTCATAATAAAGTAATGCTAATTTATTAATATTATAAAAATTAATAAGTAATGGATTTAAAAAAAGAATCTGTTGGCCTAACTAGTGTAAATAGTTATGATTGTTTGAACAATTATCTATTTCAAATTGTTATTACGATTTGCTTTATCAGGAAATAATTGGTTCTGTTCGTACAAGCTTATTTGAAATAACATAATTCTAATTTATTAATATTTTGAAAATTAATAAGAGATTTAAAAAATGAATCTGTTCGCCAAACAAGTTGATATAGTTATGATTATTTGAACAATTATCCATTTCAAATCATTATAACCTTTTATTTTTGTCATAAAAAAATCTTTTATATTCGTAGAAGCTTATTTCAAATAAAATAATACAAATTTCTTCATATTCTAAAAATTAAAGAGTAAAAAATTTAAAAAAATAAATTTGTTTACCGAATAAGTTCAAATAGTTATGACTATTTGAACAATTATTTTTTAAAAATTGTTATGACTTTTTTTTTGTCATAAAACAATTGTTTCTATTCATACAAGCTTAGTCGAATTAAAATAATATTAATTTATTAATATTTAGACAATTAATAATTAAAATATTTTAAAAATAAATATGTTTATCGAACAAGTCCAAATAGTCATAACTATTTGAATAACTATCTACTTCAAATTGTTATGACCTTTTGTTTCGTTATAAAAAAATTGTACCAATTCATATAGGCTTATTTGGAATAAAATAATACTAATTTATTAATATTCTAAAAATTAATGAGCAAGAGATTTAAAAAATGAATCTATTTACCAAACAAGTTCAAATAGTGATGATTATTTGGACAATTATCTATTTCAAATCGTTATGACCTTTTGTTTTGTCATAAAACAATTGTTTCTATTCATACAAGCTTATTTTGAATAAAATAATATAAATTTATTAATATTCCAAAATTTGTTAAGTAGAAATTTAAAAAATAAATTTGTTTTTTTTAATATGTTCAAATAGTTATGACTATTGGAACAATTATCTATTTCAAATATTTATGACTTTTTATTTTGTCATAAACCAATTGTTTTTATTCAATAAAGCTTATTTGAAATAAAATATTATTAATTTATTAATATTCCAAAAATTAATATGTAAAATATTTAAGAAATAAATTTGTTTACCGAGCAAGCTCAAATAGTTATGGCTGTTTGAACAATTATTTATTTCAAATAGTTATGATCTTTTGTTTTGTTGTAAAACAATTGTTTCTAATTATACAATTTTATTCAAAATAAAATAATACTAATTTATTAATATTTTAAAAATTAATAGGTAGGAGATTTAAAAAATAAATCTGTTTACCAAACAAGTTCAAATAGTCATGTCCATTTGAACAATTATCTATTTCAAATCATTATGACCTTTTGTTTTGTCGTAAAATAATTGTTTATGTTCATACATAATTATTTAGAATAAAATAATACTGATTTATTAATATTTTAAAAATTAATAAGAGATTTAAAAACTAAATCTATTTACTGAACCATTCAAATAGTTATGACTATTTGAACAATTATCTATCTCAAGTCATTCTGATCGTTATTTTGTCATAGAAGAATTGTTTTTTTTTCATATAAACTTATTCGAATTAAGAAAATACTAATTTAATAATAAAAAATAAATGTGTTTTGCCGAACCAGTTCAAATAGCTAAGATTACTAGAACAATTATCTATTTCAAATTATTCTAACCTTTTGTTTAGTCATAAAAAAATTATTTCATTTCATACTAGCTTATTTGGAATAAAAAAATTTAATTTATTAACATTAGAAAAATTAATAAACAAGAGATTTTAAAAAAATAAATCTGTTTATCAAACAAGCTTAAATAGATATGACTATTTGAATAATTATCTATTTAAAATCGTTATGACCTTTTGTTTTATCATAAAATAATTGCTTCAGTTCATAAAAACTTATTTGAAATAAAATAATACTACTTTATTGATATTTCAAAAATTATTAGGGAAGAGATTTAAAAACTAAAATTGTTTTTCGAACCAGTTCAGATAGTTACAACTATTTGAACAAATATCGATCTCAAATCATTATGATCTTTGTTTTGTCATAAAAAAATTGTTTTTGATCATACAAGCTTATTCGGATAAAAATAATACTAATTTAATAATATTTCAAAAATTAATAAGTAAGAGATTTAAAAAATAAATGTGTTTGCCAAATCAGTTCAAATGGTTAAGACTATTAGAATAATTATCTATTTCAAATCATTCTAACCTTTTGTTTAGTCATAAAATAATTGTCTCAGTTCATACAATTTTATTCAGAATAAAATAATACTAATTTATTAACATTCAAAAAATTAATAAGCAAGAGTGTTGAAAACATAAATCCTTTTATCAAATAAGTTCAAATAGTAATGATTATTTGAACAATTATCTATTTAAAATCATTATGAACTTTTGATTTGTCATAAAACAATTGTTTCAATTCATAAAAGCTTATCCAAAATAAAATACTACTTTATTACTATTTCAAAAATTAATAAGAAGAGATTTAAAAAAATAAATCAATTTACTAAACAATTCAAATAATTATGGCCATTTGAACAATTATCTATTTCAAATCGTTATTACCTTTCATTTTCTCATAAAACAATTGTTTTTCAACATACAAGCTTATTTGAAATAAAAACATTATTACCTTTCATTTTGTCATAAACCAATTGTTTTTCAACCTACAAGCTTATTTGAAATAAAATAATACTAAGTTATTAATATTTCAAGAATTAGTAGGAGATTTAAAAAATAAATTTGTTTACCAAACTAGTTTAAATAGTTATGACTATTTGAACAATTATCTATTTCAAATAGTTATAACCTTTTGTTCTATCATAAAATAATTATTTATGTTCATACAAGTTTATTCAAAATAAAATAATATTAATTTAATAATATTACGAATGTTCATAACTAAGAGATTTAAAAAATAAATCCATTTGCCAAACCAATTCAACCAATTAAGACTATATGAACAATTATCTATTTCAAATTGTTATGACCTTTGTTTTGTCATAAGACATTATTTCAGCTCATACAAGTTTATTTAGAATAAAATAAAACTAATTTGTTAATATTTCAAAATTTTATAAGTAAGAGATTTAAAAAATAATTCTATTTATTGAACCAGCTCAAATAAGTATAACTATTTAAACAATTATCTATTTCAAATTGTTATTACTTTTCGTTTTATGATAAAACAATTGTTTTTGTTCATATAAGTTTGTTCAAAACAAAATAATACTAATTTATTAATATTTAGAAAATTATTCAGTAAGAGATTTCAAAAACAAATCTTTTTACCAAACCATTTCAAATAGTTTTGGCTATTTGAAGAATTATCTATTTCAAATCGTTATAACATTTTGTTTTGTCATCAAATAATTGGTTCTATTCTTGCTATTTTATTCAAAATAAAATAATACTAATTTAATAATATTCCAAAACTTAATAACCAAGAAAATAAGAAATAAATTTAATTGCGAAACCAGTTCAAATAATTAAGACTTTATGAACGATTATCAATTTCAAATTGTTATGACCTTTTGTTTTGTCATAAAGCAACATTTTTTATTCGTATAAGCTTATTCGGAATAAAATAATACAAATTTAATAATATTTCAAAAATTAATAAGTAAAAGATTTGAAAAATAAATTTGTTTACCAAACCAGTTTATATGGTTAAGACTATTATAACAATTATCTATTTCAAATCGTTCTAACCTTTTGTTCAGTCATAAAACAATTGTTTAAGTTCATACAAGCTTATCCGAAATAAATCAATACTAATTTATCATCATTAAAAAATTAATACAAAGGAGATTTTAAAAAATAAATATATTTACCGAACAAGTTCAAATAGTTATTCCTATTTGAATAATTGTCTATCTAAAATTGTTATAACCATTTGTTTTGTCATAAAACAATTGTTTTAGCTAATACAAGCTTATACGGAATAAAATAATACTAATTTATTAATATTTCTAAAATTAATAAGAGATTTAAAAAATAAATTTGTTTACTAAATTAGTAAAAATAATTATGGCCATTTGAACAATTATCTATTTCAAATCGTTATGACCTTTTTGTTTTGTTATAAAATAATTGCTTTTGATCATACAAGCTTATTCGAAATAAAATAATACTAATTTATTAATATTTCAAAAACTAATAACTAAGAGATTTAAAAAATAAATCTGTTTATCGAACCATTTTGAATAGTTATGACTATTTGAATAATTATCAATCTCAAATCGTTATGATCTTTGTTTTGTCTAAAATAATTATTTGTGATCATAGAAGCTTATTCGGTTAAAAATAATACTAATTGAATAATATTCTAAAAATTAATAAGTAAGAGATTTAAAAATAAATGTGTTTCTTAAACTAGTTCAAATAGCTAAAACTATTAGAAAAATTATCTATTTCAAATTGTTCTAACATTTTTTAATAAAAAATTATTTATTTAATATCATACAAGCTTATTCAGAATAAAGTAATTCGAATATATTATCATTCATAAAATTAATAAGCATGAGATTTGAAAAAATAAATTTGTTTACTTATTAAGCTCAAATAGCTATGACTATTTGAACAATTACTTATTTAAAATTGTTATGACCTTTTGTTTTGTCATAAAACAATCATTTAGTTCAAAAAGCTTATCCAAAATAAAATAATACTAATTTATTAATATTTCAAAAATTAATAAGCAAGAGATTTAAAAAATAAATTCATTTTCTGAACCAATTCAAATAGTTACTACTATTTGGACAATTGTACATTTAAAATCATTATGACCTTTTGTTTTGTCATAAAACAATTGTTTCAATTCATATAAGCTTAATTGAGATAAAATAATAACAATTTATTAATATTCTAAAAATTGATAAGTAAGTGATTTAAATAGTGAATCTATTTACCAAATCAGTTTAAATAATTATGGCAATTTTAACAATTATCTATTTCATAGCGTTATGAACTTCTTTTTTGTCATAAAACAATTGTTTTTCATCATACAAGCTTATTTGAAATAAAATAATACTAATTTATTAATATTTCAAAAATTAATAAGAGATTTAAAAAATAAATTTGTTTACCGAACTAGTTCCTATTTGAGTAATTACCTATTTCAAATCATTATAACCTTTTATTCTGTTATAAAATAATAGTTTCAGTTCATACAAGCTTATTCAAAATAAAATAATACCAATTTAATAATATTCCAAAAATTAATAACTAAGAGATATAAAAAATAAATCTACTTGTTGAAGCAATTCAAACAATTAAGACTACATGAACAATTATCTATTTCAAATTGTTATGACCTTTTGTTTTGTCATCAAACAATCATTTTAGTCCATACATATTCGAAATAAAATACAAATTTATTAATATTTCAAAATTTAATAATTGATTTAAAAAGTGAATCTATTTATCGAATCATGTTAAAAAATCGTGGTCATTTCAACAATTATCAATTTCAAATCATTATTACCTTTTATTCGGTCATGTAACAAATGTTTTTGATCATTCAAGCTTATTTGGAATAAAATTATACTAATTTATTAATCTTTCAAAAATTAATAAGAGATTTAAAAAATAAATCTATTTACCAAACCAGTTCAAATAGTTATGACTATTTCAATAATTGTATACTTCAAATTGTTATAACCTTATGCTTTATCATAAAACAATTTTTTCTGTTCATAGAAGCTTATTTGAAATAAAATAATACTAATATAATAATATTTAAAAAATTAATAACTACTAGAATTAAAAATAAATTTGTTTGTTGAACTAGTTCAAATATTTAAAACTGTAATAACAATTATCTATTTCAAAACATTATGATCTTTTGTTCCGAATAAGCTAGTATGAATAGAAAATTTTGTTTTATCATAAAACAAAATTTTCTATTCATACTAGCTTATTCGGAATAAAATAAAATGAATTTATTAATATTTCAAAAATTAATAAGTAAGGGATTTAAAAAAATTAATTCTTTTTACCCAACCAATTCAAATAATTATGACTATTTGAACAATTATCTATTTTAAATCATTATGACTTTTTGTTTTGTCATAAAACAAATGTTTTTGTTCATATAAGTTTGTTCAGAATAAAGTAACACTAATCTATTAATATTTTGAAAACTAAAGAGATTTAAAAAATAAATCTATTTATCAAACTAGTTCAAATAGTTATGACTATTTAACAAATTATTTATTTCAAATCATTATGGCATTTTTTTCTGCTATAAACAATATTTTTGTTCATACAAGCTTATTCGAATTACAATAATACTAATTTATTAATACTAATAAATATGTATATTGAACTAGATCAATTAGTCATGACTATTTGAATAATTATTTATTTCAAATCATTATGACCTTTTTGTTTTGTCATAAAAAGAATTGTTTCAATTCATATAAGTTTATTCGAAATAAAATAATACCAATTTATCAATATTTTGGAAATTAATAATTAAGAGATTTAAAAAATGAATTTGTTTACTAGACAAGTTTAAATAATTATCACAATTTGAATAATTATTTATTTGAAATCACTATAACCTTTTGTTTTATCATAAAATAATTTTTTCTATTCATACAAGCTTATTTCAAATAAAATAATATAAATTTATTAATATTAAGACAATTAATAAGTAAAATATTTAAAAAATAATCTGTTTATCGAACAAGTTCAAATAGTTATGACTATTTGAACAATTATTTATTTCAAATTGTTATGACTTTTTATTTTGCCTTACAATAATTGTTTCTGTTCATACAAGGTTACTCAGATTAAAATAATATTAATTTATTAATATTTTGGCAATTAATAAGTAGAAGATTTAAAAAATAAATATGTTTACTGAACAAGTTGAAATAGTCATGACAATTTTAATAATTAACTATTTCAAATCATTATGACCTTTTGTTTTGTAATAAAACAATTGTTTTAGTTCAAATAAGCTTATTTGAAATAAAATAATACTAATTTATTAAAATTCCAAAAATTAATAAGTAAGAGAATTAAAAAATGAATCTGTTTACGAACTATGTTCAAATAGTTATGACTATCTAAATAATTATCTATTTTAAAATATTATGACCTTTTGTTTTGTCACAAAATATTTGTTTTCGTTCATGCAAGCTTATTTTGAATAAAATAATATAAATTTATTAATATTCCAAAAATTAATTAAAAATTTTAAAAATAAATCTGTTTTCTTTACACTTTCAAATAGTTATGATTATTTAAACAATTTTCTATTTCAAATCGTTATCACAATTTGTTTTATAATAAACCAATTATTTCTGTTCATAAAAGCTTATTCAGAATAAAATAATATTAATTTATTAAAAATTTCAAAAATTAATAAGTAAAAGATTTAAAAAACAAATCTGTTTATCGAGCGAGTTCAAATAGTTATGACTATTTAAATAATTATTTACTTCAAATTGTTATGATCTTTTATTTTGTCATAAAACAATTGCTTCTATTCATACAAGCTTATTTGAAATAAAATAATACTAATTTATTAATATTACTTTATTAATATTTCAAAAATTGATAAGTTAGAGATTTAAAAATAAGTTAGTTTATTGAATCATTTCAAATAATTATGGCTATTTAACAATTACTATTTCAAGCATTATGAACTTTTGTTTTATCATAAAACAATTGTTTTTCATCATAAAAGCATATTTAGAATAAAATAATACTAATTTATTAATATTTTAAAAATTAATAAGTAGTAGATCTAAAAAGTAAATCTGTTTACCGAACCTCTATTTGAATAATTATATATTTCAACCATTATAACCTTTTGTTTCATTATAAAATAATTGTTTTAGTTCATACAAGTTTTTTCAAAATAAAATAATACTAATTCAAAAATATTTTAAAAATGAATAACTAAGAGATTTAAAAAATAAATCAATTTGCTAAAACAGTTCAAATAGTTAAGACTCTATGAATAATTATCTATTTCAAATCGTTATGACCCTTTGTTTTATCATAAAATAATTGTTTCAGTTCATGCAAGCCTATTCAAAATAAAATAATACTAGTTTATTAATATTTCAAAAATTAATAAGTAAGTGATTTAAAATGTGAATATGTTTATTGAATCAATTGAAAAAATAATGGCCATGTCAATAATTATCTATTTCAAATCATTATTACCTTTTTTTTGGTAATATAACAATTGTTTTTTAACATTCAAGTTTATTTGGAATAAAATAATACTAAGTTATTAATTTTCAAAAATTAATAAGAGATTTAAAAAATAAATATGTTTACCGAATTAGTTCAAATAGTTATAACTGTTTGAACAATTGTAAACTTCAAATCATTATATCCTTTTGTTCTATCATAAAATGATTATTTTTGTTCATACTAGCTTATTCAAAATAAAATAATACTAATCTAATAATATTCCAAAAATTAATAACTAAGAAATTTAAAAAATAAATTTTTTTACCGAACTAGTTCAAATAGTTAAGAATATATGAACAATTATCTATTTCAAATGTTAAGACCTTTTTTTTTTGTCATAAGACAATTTTTTTAATTCATACTAGCTTATTCAGAATAAAATAAAATGAATTTATTAATATTTCAAAAATTAATAAATAAGAGATTTAAAAAATAATTCTATTTACCTAACCAGTTCAAATAATTATAACTATTTTAACAATTATCTATTTGAAATCGTTATGACCTTTTGTTTTGCCATAAAACAAATGTTTTTGTTCATATAACTTTGTTTGGAATAAAAACAATACTAATCCTATTAATATTTCAAAAATTAATAAGAGATTTAAAAAATAAACTTGTTTATCCAACCAGTTCAAATAGTTATGACTACTTGAGCAATTATTTACTTCAGACCATTATAACTTTTTATTCTATTATATGTTCATACAAGCTTATTCAACTTAAAATAATACTAGTTTACTAAAATTTCAACAATTAATAAGTAAAAAATTTTAAAAATAAATATGTTTATCAAACTTGATCAAATCGTTATGACATTTTGGTTTGTCATAAAAAAATTATTTATGTTCATATAAGCTATTTGAAATAAAATATACTAAGTTATTAATATTCCAAAAATTAATAATTAAGGGATTTAAAAAATGAATCTATTTACCGAACAAGTTTAAATAATTATGACTATATGAATAATTATTTTTTTGAAATTGCTATAACCTTTCATTTTGTCATAAAATGATTTTTTCTATTCATACCAGCTTATTTTGAATAAAATAATACAAATTTATTAATATTAAGAGAATTAATAAGTAAAAGATTTAAAAAATAAATTTATTTCCAAATAAGTTCAAATTATTATGACTATTTGAACAATTATTTATTTTAACTTGTAATGACTTTTTGTTTCGTCATAAAATAATTGTTTTTGTTCATTCAAGCTTATTCGGATTAAAATAATTTTAATTTGTTAATATTTTGACAATTGATAAGTAAAAGATTTAAAAAATAAAAATGTTTGCCAAAAAAGTTCAAATGGTCATGACTATTTGAATAATTATATATTTCAAATCATTATGACCTTTTCTTTTGTAATAAAATAATTGTTTTAGGTCATATAAGACTAGTTGAAGTAAAATAATACTAATTTATTAATATTTCAAAAATAAATGAGTAAGAGAATTAAAAAAAAGAATATGTTTATCGAACAAGTTCAAATAGTTATGACAATCTAAACAATTATCTATTTCAAAAGATTATGACTTTTTGTTTTGTCATAAAACAATTGGTTCTGTTCGTGCAAGAATAAAATAATATACATTTATTAATATTCCAAAAATTAATAAGTAAAAGTTTAAAAAATAAAAATGTTTTCTTAACACATTCAAATAGTCAAAACTATTTGAACAATTATCTATTTCAAATTGTTATAACCTTTTGCTGTGCCATAAACTAACTATTTCTATTCATACAAATCGATTTGAAATAAAATAATATTAATTTATTAAAATTCCAAAAATTAATAAGCAAAAGATTAAAAAAATAAGTCTATTTACCAAGCGAGTTCAAATAGTTATGGCTATTTGAACAATTACTTAGTTTAAATCATTTTCATAATTTTTTGTTTTGTCATAAAACAATTGTTTCTATTCATACAAGTTTATTCAAAATAAAATAATACTAATTTATTATTGTTATAAAATTAATGAGTTGTACATTTAAAAGATTAATCTATTTACTGAACAAGTTCAAAGAGTCATATGTTCATTTGAATTGTTATCTATTTCAAATAATTATGACATTTTGTTTTGTCGTAAAATAATTATTTTTATTCATATGAAATTATTTAGAATAAAATAACACTAATTTATTAATACTTCAAAAATTAATAAGAGATTTAAAACCTAAATCTATTTATCGAACCAATTTAAATAGTTATGACTATTTGAATAATTAGCTATCTTAAATCATTATGATTTTTTTTTGTCATAAAACAATTATTTCTATTCGTTCAAGCCTCTTTAGAGTAAAATATTACTAAACTAATAATATTCTAAGATTAATAAGTAAGATATTTAAAAAATAAATATATTTGTCGAAACAGTTCAAATACTTAAGACTATTAGAATAATTATCTTTTTAAAATCATTTTGACCTTTTATTTAGTCTTAAAATAATTGTTTCAGTTCATACATGCTTATTCAAAATAAAATAATACTATTTTATTAACATTAAGAAAATTAATAAGTAAGAAATTAAAAAAAATAAATCTATTTATTGAACAAATTCAAATAGTTATGACTATTTGAACAATTATCTGTTTAAAATCGTTGTGACCTTTTGTTTTATAATAAAACAATTGTTTCTATTCATAAAAGCTTATCTAAAACAAAATAATATAACTTTATTAATATTTCAAAAATTGAAACGTTGGAGATTTAAAAAATAAAATTCATTTATTGAATCAGTTCAAATAATTATGACCATCTGAATAATTATCTATTTTAAATCATTATGAACTTTTGTTCTATCATAAAACAATTGTTTGTCATCATACAAGCCTATTCGAAATAAAATAATACTAATTTATTAATGTTTCAAAAATTAATGAGTAGCAGATTTAAAAAATAAATTTGTTTATAGAACCAGTTCAAATAGTTATGACTATTTCAACAATTATGATTATTTGAACAACTATATATTTCAAATTGTTATAACCTTTTTGTTTTGTCATAAAACAATTTTTTAAGTTCATACAAGTTTATTCAAAATAAAATAATACTAATCTAATAATATTATGAAAATTAATAACTAAGAGATTTAAAAAATAAAATTATTTGCCAAACCAATTCAAATAGTAAGGCTATATGAATAATTATTAATTTCAAATCATTATGACCTTTTGTTTTGTTGTAAAACAAATGCTTTTGTTCAAATAAGTTTGTTCAGAATAAATAAGATTAATTTATTAATATTTGAAAATTAATAAGAGATTTAAAAAATAAATCTGTTTACCAAACTAGTTCAATTATTTATAACAATTTGAACAATTATTTATTTCAAATCATTATGATCATTTGTTTTATCATAAAACAATTGTTTCTATTGATATAGTCTTATTCGAAATAAAGTAAAGCTAATTTATTAATATTTTAAAAATTAATAAGTAACGGATTTAAACAATGAACCTATTGGCCTGGCCAATCTAAATAGTTATGATTGTTTGAGCAATTATCTATTTCAAATTATTATGACCTTTTGTTTTGTCACAAAAAAATTGTTTCTATTCATACAAACTTATTCGAAATAACATAATTCTAATATTTTAATATTTTGAAAATTAATAAAAGATTTAAAAATTGAAGTTGTTTATTGAACAAGTTCAAATAGTTATAACTATTTGAACAATTACCTATTTCAAGTCACTAAACCTTTTGTTTTCTCATAAAAGAATTTTTTTTGTTCATACAAGCTTATTTCAATTAAAATAATACAAATTTATTAGTATCCAAAAAATTAATAAGTAAAAGATTTAGAAAATAAATCTATTTACTGAGTAAGTTCAAATAGTTATGACTATTTGAACAATTATTTATTTCAATCATATTAACTTTTTTTTTTGTCATAAAATAATTATTTTTGTTCATACTAACTTATTCGGATTAAATAATATTAATTTATTAATATTTTGTCAATTAGTAAGTAAAGATGTTAAAAATAAATATGTTTACCAAACAAATTCAAAAAGTCATAACTATTTGAATAATTATCTATTTCAAATTGTTATGACCTTCTATTTCATCAAAAAACAATTGTATTAGTTCATACAAGCTTATTCAAAATAAAATAATACTAATTTATTAATATTTCAAAAATTATTGAATAAGAGATTTAAAAAATGAATCTATTTGTTGAACAAGATCAAATAATTATGGCTATTTGAACAATTTTCTATTTCAAATCATTATGATATTTTGTTTTGTGATAAAACAATTATTTTTGTTCATATAAGCTTATTTCAAATAAAATAATATAAATTTATTAATATTTCAATAGTCATAACTAATTGAACTAGTTTGGTAAAGAGATTTAGTTTTTAAATCTCTTATTAATTTTGAAATAGTAATAAATTGGTATTATTTTATTTTGAATAATTTTGTATGAATATAAATAATTGTTTTACAGAAAAACAAAATATCATAATGATTTGAAATAAATAATAGTTCAAATGGACATGACTATTTGAACATATTCAGTAAAAAGATTAATTTTTTAAATCTTCAACTTACTAATTTTTAGAATATTAATAAATTAGTATTATTTTATTTCAAATAAACTTTTATGAATAGAAACAATTGTTTTATGGCAAAACAAAAGATCATAACAATTTGAAATAAATAATTGTTTAAATAGCCATAACTATTTGAACTCACTCAATAAATAGATTTATTTTTAAAATCTTTTATTTATTAATTTTGGAATATTAATAAATTAGTATTATTTTATTTTGAATAAGGTTTTTTGAACATAAACAATTAGTTTATAACAAAACAAATGGTCATAATAATTTGAAATAGATAATTGTTCAAACAGTCAAAACTTGAACATGTTCAAAAAATAGATTTATTTTTTAAATTTTACTTATTAATTTTTGGAACATTAATAAATTTATATTATTTTATTTGAAATAAGCTTGCATGAACTGAACCAACTATTTTATGATTAAACAAAAGGTCATAATATTTTGAAATAGATAATTATTCAGATAGTCATAACTATTTGAACTTGTTCTATAAATAGATTTATTTTTTTTTAATTCTTTTACTCTTTAATTTTTGGAATATTAATAAATTAGTATTATTTTATTTCAAATAAGCTTACATGAATTGAAACAATTATTTTATTACAAAACAAAAGGTCACAATGATTTGAAGTAGATAATTATTCAGATAGTTATAACTATTTAAACTTATTTGGCAAACATATTTTTTTTAAATCTTTTACTTGTTAGTTGTCAAAATATTAATAGATCAATATTATTTTAATTCGAATAAGCTCGTATGGACAAAAATAATTGTTTTATGACAAAACAAAAAAGTCATAAAAATTTGAAATAAATAATTATTCAAATAGCCACAATAATTTGAACTTGTTTGGTAAATAGATTTATTTTTTAAATCTTTTGCTTATTAATTGTCCTAATATTAATAAATTTGTATTATTTTATTCAAAATAAGTTTGTATGAACCGAAACAATCATTTTATGACAAACTAAAAGGTTATAGTGATTCCAAATCGATAATTGCTCAAATAGTCATATTATTTAAACCTGTTTAGTAAATAGATTCATTTTTTAAATCTCTTAATTATTAATTTTCAGAATATTAATAACATAGTATTATTTTATTTCAAATAACCTTATACGAAGTGAAATAATTTTTTTATGACAAAACAATAGGTCATAAAAATTTGAAATAGATAATTATTCAAATAGTCACAATGATTTGATCTAGTTCGGTAAACAAATTCATTTTTAAAATTTTTACTTATTAATTGTCAAACTATTAATAAAATTAGTATTATTTTAATATGAATAAGTTTGTATGAACAGAAACTATTGTTCTACAATAGAATAAAAGGTCATAATAATTTGAAATAAATAATTTCTTAAATATTCATAACTATTTGAACTGGTTTGATAAATGGATTTATTTTTTAAATATCTTATTAATTTTCAAAATATTAATATCTTAGTATTATTTTATTCCAAACAAACTTAAATGAACAAAAACATTTGTTTTATGAAAAAACAAAGGTTATAACAATTTGAAATAGATAATTGCTCAAATAGTCATAATTATTTGAATTGGTTCAGCATACATAATTATTTTTTAAATCTCTTACTGATTAATTTTTGAAATATTAATAAATTTATTTTATTTTATTTCAAATAATCAGTAAGAAATGAAAAAATTGTTTAATGAAAAAACATAAGGTCATAACGATTTGAATAAAGAATTGTTCATATAGCCTTAGCTATTTGAACTACTTCAACAAATAAGTTTATTTTTTAAATCCTTAGTTATTAATTTTTAGAATATTATTACATTAGTATTATTTTATTCAAATAAGCTTGTATGAACAGAAATAATTGTTTTATGACAGAACAAAAGGTTATAATAATTTGAAATATATAATTGTTCAAATAGTCATTACTATTTGAACTAGTTTGATAAACATATTTATTTTTTTAAATCTCCTACTTATTAATTTTTGAAATATTAATAAATTAGTATTATTTTATTTCCAATAGGCTTGTATGATGAAAAATAATTGTTTTATGACAAAACAAAAGTTAATAATGATTTGAAATATATAATTATTCAAATGGCCATAATTATTTAAACTGATTTGGTAAACTGATTTATGTTTTAAATCTCTAACTTATCAATTTTTTATAATATTAATAAAGTAATATTATTTTATTCCAATAAGTTTTTATGAACTGAAACAATTGTTTTATGATAAAATAAAAGGTCATAATGATTTTAAATAGATAATTGTTCAAATAGTCAGAACTATTTGAACTTGTTTGATAAATAGATTTTTTTAATTTCTTATTAATTTTATGAATGTTAATAAATTAGTATTATTTTATTTCGAATAAGCATGTATTTTATGACTAAACAAAAGGTTAGAACGATTTGAAATAGATAATTGTTCTAATAGTCTTAACTATTTAAACTGATTTGGCAAATCCTTACTTATTAATGTTTATAATATTATTAATTTAGCAATATTTTACTCCAAATAAGCTTGTATGAATAGAAATAAATGTTTTAGGATAGAACAAAGATATAACAATTTGAGATAAATAATTGTTCAAATAGTCATAACAATTTGAATTGGTTCAATAAAGAGATTTAATTTTTAAATCTCGTATTAATTTTTGAAATAGTAATAAATTAGTATTATTTTATTTGAAATAATTTTATATGAATAGAAATGACAAAACAAAATGTCATAATGATTTGAAAATATAATGGTTCAAATAGACATGACTATTTGAACTTGTTCGATAAATAAATTAATTGCTTAAATATTCAAATTATTAATTTTTAGAATATTAATAAATTAGTATTATTTTACTCTAAATAAACTTGTATGAATAGAAACAATTGTTCTATGTCAAAACAAAGGATCATAACAAATTGAAATAAATAATTATTTAAATAGTCATAGCTATTTGAACTTGCTCGGTAAACAGATTTTTTTTTAAACTCTTTTACTTATTAATTTTGAAATGTTAATAAATTAGTATTATTTTATTTCGAATAAGGTTTTTTGAATAGAAACAATTGGTTTATGACAAAACAAATGGTCATACTAATTTGAAATAGATAATTATTCAAATAATCATAAACTATTTGAATATGTTCAAAAAATAGATTTATTTTTTAAATTTTTACTTATTAATTTATGGAACATTAATAAATTTATATTATTTTATTTGAAATAAGCTTGCATGAACAAAACCAATTGTTTTATGACAAAACAAAAGGTCATAATGTTTTGAAATAGATAATTATTCAGATATTCATAACTATTTGAACTTGTTCAATAAATAGATTTATTTTTTTAATTCTCTTACTCTTTGAACTTGTTCAATAAACATATTTATTTTTTTAATTCTCTTACTCTTTAATTTTTGGAATAATAATAAATTAGTATTATTTTATTTCAAACAAGCTTAGATGAATTGAAACAATTGTTTTATTACAAAACAAAAAGTCACAATAATTTGAAGTAGATAATTGTTCTAATAGTTATGACTATTTGAACATGTTCGATAAACATATTTTTTTAAAATCTTTTACTTATTAACTGTCAAAACATTAATAAATTAATATTATGTTAATCTGAATAAGCTTATATGGACAGAAACAATTGTTTTAGGACAAAACAAAGAAGTCATAAGAATTTGAAATAAATAATTGTTCAAATAATCATAACGATTTGAACTTGTTTGGTAAATAGATTTATTTTTTAAATCTTTTACTTAGTAATTGTCTTAATATTAATAAATTTGTATTATTTTATTCAAAATAAGCTTGTATAAACAGAAAAAATCATTTTATGACAAACCAAAAGGTTATAACGAATTCAAATCAATAATTGTTCAAATGGTCATAATTATTTAAACTTGTTCAGTAAATAGATTCATTTTATAAATCTCTTAATTATTAATTTTTAGAATATTAATAACATAGTATTATTTTTATTTTGAATAACCTTATATTAACTAAAATAATTTTTTTATGACAAAACAAAAAGTCACAACGATTTTAAATGGATAATTATTCAAATAGTCATGACTATTTGATCAAGTTCAGTAAAAATATTTATTTTAAAATTTTTTTACTTATTAATTGTCAAAATATTCATAAATTAGTATTATTTTAATATAAATAAGCTTGTATGAACAGAAACTATTATTTTATACAAGAACAAAAAGTTAGAACAATTTGAAATAAACAATTGCTTAAATATTCATAATTATTTGAAGTGGTTTGTTAAACAAATTTATTTTTTAAATCTCTTATTAATTTTTAAAATATTAATATATTAGTATTATTTTATTTCAAACAAACTTCTATGAACAAAAAAATTTATTTTATAAAAAATAAAATTTTATAATGATTTGAAATAGATAATTGTTCAAATAGTCATAATTATTTAAACTGGTTAGATAAATAAAAATTTTTTAATCTCTTACTTATTAATTTTTGAAATCTTAATAAATTCATTTTATTTTATTTCGAATAAGCGAGTATGAATTGAGAAAATTATTTTATGACAAGACAGAAGGTTATAATGATTTGAATTAGATAATTATTCATATAGTCATAACTATTTAAACTGGTTCGGCAAACAAATTTATTTTTTAAATATCTTAGTTATTAATTTTTGAAATATTATTAGAGTAGTATTATTTTATTTTGTATAAGCTTGTATGAATAGAAATAATTGTTTTATGAAAAACAAAAATGTTATAATGATTTGAAGTATATAATTGTTCAAATAGTCATAACTATTTGAAATGGTTTAGTAAATAAATTTATATTTTAAATCTCTTACTTATTAATTTTTGAAAGATTAATAAATTAGTATTATTTTATTCTCAATAAGATTGTATGATCAAAAACAATTATTATATGACTAAACAAAATGTGATAACAATTTGAAATAGATAATTATTGAAATGGCCTTAATTATTTACACTGATTCAGCCAACAATTCACTTTTTAATTCACTTAATTATAAATTTTAGGAATATTAATAAATTAGAATTATTTTATTTCAAATAAGCTATAATGAACTAAAACAATTGTTTTATGACAAAACAAAAGGTCATAACGATTTTAAATAAACAATTGTTCAAATAGTCATAACTATTTTAATTTTTTTGATAAACAAATTTATTTTTTTAAACTCATGCTTATTAATTTTTGAAATATTATTGTTAGCTTTATAGGTGAGATGGTGATCCAAGAGGGGGTGAATTGGATCTCTCCAAATTGTTCCCAAACAAATGATTTCAATATAATTGAATGGAAATTAAAACAATAAGCACTTTTGATGAAAATAAAATGCAAACAATAACAATTAATGTGCCTAAAATCAAATATAAACAACAATAAATTGTAAGGAGATAGGGATAGAGAAATCAAACACAATGATTTATAGAGGTTTAGTCGTTCTTCACAAGGCACCTACATCCTCTCTTCTTGGTTGTCCACACAAGGCTTCAATCCACTATTCTTGAATTGAAATTGCAGCCTATCTTTTTCTTTTTAAGGCTTAAGATAGAAACATCTACCCTTTGTAGTATTTTACCCAATCTCACTACAAAGCTCTCAAGAGGATACCTAACCTTTTGCTCGCTTCCACCCTTGTATATCAAAGGTAATTTTGCAAACAATAGAATAACCTCTCTAAGGCTAAGTGTTTGCTAAGTTTAAGTACAAGAAAATGATGAATGAACAAAAAATATAATTTGGATACAATAAATACAAAGATATAGACTTTGAAGCTCTAAAAACTCTTGATTATTTAAGAGAATGAAAATATGGCTTGTTGGCTCTTGCTTTCTTGATTCATCAATCCTCTTGGTGTGTTGGAGTGCCCAATTTATAGAGAAATTGAAGACGTAGCCATTGGGGAAGTTGGAGTGAAGAAATGCCCATTGGAATCATGAAAAAGTAGCCGTTGGTGTGCTTGCACCTAGAATCGATCGATCCTTTGCTTGAGGGGATCGATTGGTTCATGTTTTGAACCATTTTTCACTTGAAAATAGCCTATCCGATCGATCCCTTTTTGTAGGGGATTGATTGGTTAATGGGGTGATCGATCCCATATGTGGGGGGATCAATCCCTTTTCTAGATTTTCAGTCTTGGGAGCATTCTGTTTGACAAAACAATCGATCCCTTTTAGAGGGGATCGATCCTGTCTATGCTAGGTGGTAGTCTTTTATTCTGTGCTCTACTTACTAATTTGATCATACCTTGAGTTATTCAAATCCAAATTACAAACCATTTGAATATTTAGAAACTAGACTTAAAGGGCTTTCTATCCATATAAAGTTTAGCACCTAATTCACTGTGTACAAATTATAGTAAAATTTCAAATCTACCCCTTGTGCAGTTTTTAGACAACTGCAGTGTGTCTAGTAAAAATTCAAAATCTTTTCTTAGAAAATTTGGTTTTGATTTTTTTTGATCTATTAGAAAGTAGACTCAAAGAGCTTTCCAACCATATAAAATTCAAATATTAAAACTTTGTGAATTAATTTAGAAAAATAAAATAAGTTTAATGTTGGAAAACTTTATTCTTATAAAATAGCTTTCTTTAAGTTAATCTATTTCTCAAATCCAATATTGTCAAAATTGTATTAAGTCCAAAATGAATAAGTTCACTTTAAAAACAATAATTGGACTTTCATTTAAGCTCAATAAATAATCTTTAAAGGTAGATTTGGTTTGAGAAATATGAAAACAAAGAAAGGTTTGTTTAAGCTTTGAAAATCATATTATTTTTTTAGTACCAAAATATAAAACTTAAGAACATGTACTAAACAGATCTTTTTCAAAATCTTGATCGAGCTTATTTAGCTTAATGTTTTGTCATTTCAAAATAAGGATCAATTCAAGGCTAACAATTATGAAATTAGTATTATTTTATTTTGGATAAGCATTTATGAACTTAAACAATTGTTTTATGTCAAAACAAAGGGTTATAAAGATTTTACATAAATAATTGTTCAAATAGTCATAACTATTTGAACTTGTTTGGTAAACAGACTTATTTTTTCAAATCATTTGCTTATTAATTTTCCAAATGTTCATAAATTTGGATTATTTTATTCTGAATAAACTTGTAAGACATGAAACAAATATTTTATGACTAAATAAAATGTTTGAATGATTTGAAAATAGATAATTATTCTAATAGTTTTAACTATTTGAATTGGTTTAGCAAACACATTTTTTTTTAAATCTCTTATTAATTTTCAGAATATTATTAAATTAGTATTATTTTTAAACAATTAAGTTTCTATGATTAGCAATAATTATTTTATGACAAAAGAAAGATTTTAACGATTTGAGATTGATAATTGTTCAAATAATCATAACTATTTGAGCTAGTTCGTAAAGAGATTTATTGTTTAAATATGTTACTGATTATTGTTCAATCAATTAGTATATTTTATTTCGAATAAAATTATAATAAAAAATAATTCTTTTATGACAAAATAAAAGGTCAAAATGATTTGAAATAGATAATCATTCAAATGGCCATAATTATTTTAACTGATTTGGTAAACAATTTTATTTTTTAAATGTATTACTTATTAATTTAGGAAATATTAATAAATTAGTATTATTTTATTTCGTCTAAGCTTATATTAACTAAAACAATTATTTTATGACAAATCAAAAGGTTATAATGATTTTAAATAGATAATTGTTCAAATAATAATAACTATTTGAACTTGTTCGGTAAACAAATTTATTTTTTAAATCTTTTTCTTATTAAATTTTGGAATGTTAATAAATTAGTATTAATTTATTGTGAATAAGCTTGTATGAATTGAAACAATTGTTTTATGACTAAACAAAGGGTCAAAATGATTTGAAGTATATAATTATTATAATAGTCTTAACCATTTGAAATGATTTGATAAACAAATTTATTTTTTAAATCTCTTGCTTATTAATTTTTGAAATATTATGAAATTAGTATTATTTTAATCCAAATAAGCTTGTACAAATAAAACAATTGTTTTGTGACAAAAAAAAGTTATAACGATTTAAAATAGATAACCAATCATATAATCTTAACTATTTGAATTGGCTCGACAATTAGTTTTTTTATTAATTTTCCTAGTTATTAAGTTTCAAAATATTATTAAATTTGCATTATTTCATTCTAAATAAAATAGTATAAATAAAACCAATTGTTTGATGACAAAATAAAAGGTTATAATGATTTGAAATAGATAATTATTCAAATAGTCAAAACTATTTGAAATAGTTTGGCAAGTAGATTTACTTTTTAAATCTCTTACTGATTAACTTTTCTAAATATTAATAAATTAGTGTTATTTTATTTTGAACAAACTTATATTAACAAAAAGAATTATTTTATGACAAAACAAAAAGTAATAATGATTTGAAATAGATAATTGTGTAAATAGCTATAATCATTTGAATTGGTTTTGTAAATAGAATTATTTTCTAAATATCTTACTTATAAATTTTTGAAATATTAATAAATTAATTTTATTCTATTCCAAATAGGCTTATATAAGTTGAAATAATTGCTTTATGACAAAACAAAAGGTTATAACAATTTGGAAAAAAAAATTTATTCATATAGTCTTAACTATTTGAACTAGTTGAGCAAATGGATTTTTTTTTAAATCTCATAGTTATTAATTTTCAAAATATTACTAAATTATTATTATTTTATTTCGAATAAGCTTGTATGAACATAAACAATTGTTTTATGATAGAACAAAGGTTATAACAATTTGAAATAGATAATTGTTCCATTTGAACTAGTTTAGTAAATAGATTTCTTTTTTAAATCTCTTATTAATTCTTGAAATATTAATATATTAGCATTATTTTATTTCGAAAAAGCTTGTATGTTGAAAAACAATTATTTTATGACAAAACAAAAGGTAATAATGATTTAAAATAGATAGTTGTTTAAATAGCCATGATTATTTGAACTGATTTGGTAAACTAATTTATTTTTTAAATCTCTTGCTTATTAATTTTTAAAATATTAATAAAGTATATTATTTTATTTTGGATAAGCTTTTATAAACTAAAATAATTGTTTTATGAGAAAATGAATGGTCATAATGATTTTAAATAGATAATTGTTGAAATAGCCATAATTATTTGAACTTATTCAGTGAACAGATTTATTTTTTCAAATCTCATGCTTATTAATTTTTTGAATGTCAATAAATTAGTATTATTTTATTCCAAATAAGCTTGCATGAATTGAAATAATTATTATATGACTAAACAAAAGGTCAAAATGATTTGAAATAGATAATTATTCTAATAGTCTTAACTATTTGAATTAGTTTGGCAAACACATTTTTTAAAATCTCTTATTGATTTTTAGAATATTATTAAATTAGTATTATTTTTATCCGAATAAGCTTGTGTGATAAAAATAATTGTTTTTTGAGGCAACAAATATCATAACGATTTGAGATTGATATTTGTTTAAATAGTCATAACTATTTGAAGTGGTTCAGAAAATAGCTTTAGTTTTTAAATCTCTTTGCTTATTAATTTTTGAAATATTTATAAAGTAGTATTATTTTATTTCAGATAAGTTTTTAGGAACTGAAACAATTGATTTATGACAAAACAAAAGGTCATAACAACTTTAAATAGATAATTGTTCAGATAGTTAAATCTATTTCAATTTGTTTGGTAAACAGATTTATTTTTTTTAAATCTCTTGCTCATTAATATTTTGAATGTTAATAAATTAGTGTTATTTTATTCTAAATAAGCTTGTATGAACTGAAATAATTGTTTTATGACTAAACAAAAGGTTAAAATGATTTGAAATATATAATTGTTCTAATAGTCTTAACTATTTGAACTAGTTCAGCAAACACAATTATTTTTTAAATCTCTTACTAATTTTTGGAATATTATTAAATTAGTATCATTTCAATTCGAATAAGCTTGTGTGAAAAGAAAAAAAAAATTGTTTTTTGCTAAATAAAGATCATAAAGATTTGAGATAAATAATTGTTCAAATAGTCATAACTATTTGAACTGTTTCAGTAAATAGATTTCATTTGTAAATCTCTTATTAATTATCAAAATATTAATAGATCACTATTATTTTATTATGAATAATTTTGCATGAACAGATAATAGTTCAAATGGACATGACTATTTGAACTTATTCGATAAATAGATTTATTTTTTAAATCTCAAACTTATTAATTTTTAGAATACTAATAAATTAGTACTATTTAATTTTGAATAAAATTGTATGAATAGATACAATTGTTTTATGATAAAATAAAAGATCATAACAATTTGAAATAAATAATTATTCAAATAATCATAACTTTTGAACTTGCTTGGTAAATAGATTTACTTTTTAAATCTTTTACTTATTAATTTTTAAAATTTTAATGAATTAGTATTATTTTGTTTTGAAAAAGCTTTTATGAACATAAATAATTGATTTATGACAAAACAAAAAAGTCATAATGATTTGAAATAGATAATTCTTCAAATAGTCATAACTATTTGAATGTGTTTAGAAAATATATTTATTTTTTTAAAAATTTTACTTATTAATTTTTGGAATATTAATAAATTTAAATTATTTTATTTGAAATAAGCTTTCATGAACAGAATCAATTGTTTTATGACAAAACAAAGGCATAATGTTTTGAAATAGATAATTGTTTAAATAATCATAACTATTTGAACTTATTCAGTAAACATAGTCTTTTTTTAATTCTCTTACTTATTAATTTTTAGAATATTAATAATTAGCATTATCTTACTTCAAATAAGCTTATATGAATTGAAACAAGTGTTTTATTACAAAAGTAAAGCTCATAATGATTTGAAATAGATAATTATTCAAATAGTCATGACTATTTAAACTTGTTCGGTAAACATATTTATTTTTTAAATCTTTTACTTATTAATTGTCAAAATATTTATAAATTAATATTAGTTTAATTCGAATAAATTTGTATGAATAGAAATAATTATTTTATGATAAAACAAAAAGTCATAATAAGTTTAAATAAATAATTATTCAAATAGACATAACGATTTCAACTTATTTGGTAAATAGATTTATTTTTTAAATCTTTTACTTATTAATTATTGTAATATTAATAAATTTGTAATATTTTATTTGAAATAAGCTTAGATGAACATAAAAAAAATTCTTTTATGATAAAACAAAAAGTTATACCTATTTCAAATAGATAATTGTTCAAACAGTCATAACTATTTAAATTTGCTTAGTAAATAAATTCATTTTTTAAATCTCTTTATTATTAATTTTTGGATTATTAATAAATTACTATTATTTTATTTTGTATAAGCTTATATGAACTAAAACAATTCTTTTATGACAAAATAAAAGGTCATAACGATTAATTATTTGAATTGGTTAGGTAAATAGAATTATTTTTTAAATCTGTTAATTATTAATTTTTGAAATATTAATAAATTTATTTCATTTTATTCCAAAAAAGCTAGTATGAATTCAACAAAACATATTTTATGACAAAACAAAAGGTCGTAACAATAAAAAGATAATTGTTCATATAGTTTTAAATATTTAAATTGGTTCAGCAAATAAATTTATTTTTTAATTCTCTTAGTTATTAATTTTTGGAATATTTTTAGATTAGTGTTATTTTATTTCAAATAAACTTGTATGAACAAAAATAATTATTTTATGACAGAACAAAAGGTTATAATGATTTGAAGTTTACAATTATTTAAATAGTCATAGCTATTTGAACTAGTTTGGTAAATAGATTTATTTTTTAAATCTCTTACTTATTAACTTTTGAAAGATTAATAAATTAGTATTATTTTATTCCAAATAAGCTTGAATGTTCAAATACAATTCTTATATGATGAAACAAAAGCTAATAACGATTTGAAATAGATAATTGTTAACATTGCCATAATTATTTGAACTAATTCGATAAATAGATTCACTTTTTAAATCACTTATTAAATTTTGAAATATTAATAAATTAGTTTTATTTTATTTTGAATAAGCTTGTATGAACTGAAATGATTGTTTTATGATAAAACAAAAGGTCATAACGATTTGAAGTAGATAATTGTTCATATAGTTTTAACTGATTGAACTACTTTGGCAAATAGATTTATTTTTTAAATCTCTTAGTTATTAATTTCCAAAATATTATTAAATTAATATTAATTTATTTCGAATAAGCTTATACGAACTGAAATAATTATTTTATAATAGAACAAAAGGTTATAATGATTTGAAATAGATAATTATTCAAATAAGAACTGGTTCAGTAAATAAATTTATTTTTTAAATCATCTACTTATAAATGTTTGAAATTTTAATAAATTAGTATTATTTTATTCTGAAAAGGCATGCATAATAAAACAATTGTTTTATGACAAAACAAAACTTCATAACGATTTGAAATAGATAATTATTTAAATGGCCATAATTATTTAAACTGATTTGATAAAATGACTTATTTTTTAAATCTCTAACTTATCAATTTTTGAAATATTAATAAAGTAATATTATTTTATTTCAGATAAGCTTTCATGAACTAGAACAATTATTTTATGATAAAACAAAAGGTCATATTTATTTTAAATAGATAATTGTTCAAATAGTCATAGCTATTTGAACTTGTTTGGTAAATAAATTTATTTTTTTAAAATTTCTTGTGTATTAATTTTTTGAATGTTACTAAATTGGTATTATTTTATTTTTAATAAGCATGTATGAACTTAAAAAATTATTTTATGACTAAACAAAAAGGTCAGAATGATTTGAAATAGATAATTGTTCTAACAGTCTTAATTATTTGAATTGGTTCAACAAACACATTTATATTTTAAATCTCTTACTTATTAATTTTTAGAATATTATTAATTTAGCAATATTTTACTCTGAAATAAGCTTGTTTGAACAGAAAACAATTGTTTTATGACAAAACAAAGATCATAATGATTTGAACTAGTTTGATAAACAGATTTAGTTTTTATATCTCTTATTAATCTTTGAAATATTAAAAATTTAGCATTATTTTATTCTAAATAATTTTATATAAATAGAAACAATTATTTTACAACAAAATAAAATATCACAACGATTTCAAATAGATGATAGTTCAAATGGTATGATTATTTAAACTTGTTTGGTAAACAAGTTTATCTTTTAAATCTCCAACTTATTAATTTTTAAAATATTAATAAATTAGTATTATTTTATTTTGAATAAAATTGAATGAATAGAAACAATTATTTTATGACAAAACAAAAGATCATAATGATTTGAAATAAATAATTATTCAAATAGTCATAACTATTTAAACTTGCTCGGTAAACAGATTTATTTTTTAAATCTTTTACTTATTTTTTTAATAAATTAATATTATTTTATTTTGAATAAGCTTTTATGAACAGAAAAAATTGATTTATGACAAAACAAAAGGTCATAATGATTTGAAAAAGATAATTCTTCAAATAGTCATAACTATTTGAATGTGTTTAGAAAACATATCTATTTTTAAAATTGTTACTTATTAATTTTTGAAATATTACTAAATTTATATTATTTTATTTGAAATAAACTTGCATGAATAGAACCAATTGTTTAATGACAAAACAAAAGGTCATAATATTTTAAAATAGATAATTATTCAAATAATCATAACTATTTGAACATGTTCGGTAAATAGCTTCATTTTTTAATTCACTTACTTATTAATTTTTGAAATATTAATAAATTAGTATTATTTTATTTCAAATAAGTTTATATGAACTAAAACAATTGTTTTATTACAAAACAAACAAAAGGTTACAATGATTTGAAATAGATAATTATTCAAATAGTCATGACTATTTCAACTTGTTTGGAAAACATATTTATTTTTTAAATCTTTTACTTATTATTTGTTGAAATATTAATAAATTAATATTATTTTATTTCGAATAAGCTTGTATGAATAAAAACAATTATTTTATGACAAAACAAAAAGTCATAATAATTTGAAATAAATAATTGTTCAAATAGTCATAAAAATTTGAACTTATTTGGTAAACAGATTTATTTTTTAAATCTTTTATATATTAGTTGTCTTAATATTAATAAATTTTTATTATTTTGTTCGAAATAAGCTTGAATGAACTAAAAAAAATCATTTTATAACAAAACTAAAGGTTATAGGAATTTCAAACAGATAATTGTTGAAATAGTCATAATTATTTAAATTTGTTTGGTAAATAGATTTTTTTTAATTCTTTTAATTCTTAATTTTTGAAATATTAATAACTTAGTATTATTTTATTTCGAATAAGCTTATATTAACTAAAATAATTTTTTTATGACAAAACAAAAGGTCACGGCGATTTGAAATAGATATTTATTCAAACAGTCATGAATATTTGATCTAGTTCAGTAAACATATTTTTTTAGTTATTAATTACCAAAATATTAATAAATTAGTATTGTTTTAATCTGAATAAGCTTGTATGAATAGCAACTATTGTTTTATAATAGAACAAAAAGTCATAACAATTTGAAAGAAATAATTGCTCAAATAGTCATAACTATTTGAATTGGTTTGATAAACAGATTTATTTTTTAAATCTCTTATTAAGTTTTGAAATATTAACAGATTAGTATTTTTTTTCAAACAAACTTATGTGAACAAAAACATTTGTTTTATGACAAAACAAAAGGTCATAATGATTTGAAATAGATAATTGTTCAAATAGTCATAATTATTTGAACCGATTAGGTAAACAAAACTTTTTTTTAAATCCCTTGCATATTAATTTTGGAAATATTAATAAATTCATTTTATTTTATTCTGAATAAGCTAGTATGAATTGAAAAATTATTTTATTGCAAAAAAAAATATTTGAAATAGATAATTGTTCATATAATCTTAACTATTGGAATTAGTTTGGTAAAGAAATTTATTTTTTAAATCATTTGGTTATTAATTGTTGGAATATTATTATATTAGTATTATTTTATTTTGAATAAGCTTGTAGGAACAAAAATAATTGTTTCATGACAGACCAAAAAGTTATAATGATTTGAAGTATACAACTATTTAAATAGTCATAATTATTTAAACTGGTTTAGTAAACATATTTATTTTTTAAATCTCTTATTAATTTTTGAAAGATTAATAAATTAGTATTATTTTATTTCGAATAAACTTATATGATAAAAAATAATTGTTATATGACAAACAACATGTAATAACGATTTGAAATAGATAATTGTTGAAATGGCCATAATTATTTGAACTAATTCAATAAATGAATTCACTTTTTAAATTACTAATTAATTTTTGGAATATTAATAATTAGTATTATTTTATTTTGAATAAGCTTGTATGACTGAAACAATTGTTTTTATGACAAAATAAAAAGTTATAATGATTTGAAACACATAATTGTTCATATAGTCTTAACTGGTTAAACTACTTTGGCAAATAGATTTATTTTTAAATCTCTTAGTTATTAATTTGTAGAATATTGTTAAATTAGTACTATTTTATTCTGAATAAGCTTATATGAACTAAAATAATTATTTTATAACAAAATAAAAGGTTATAATGATTTGAAATAGATAATTGTTCAAATAGGAATTAGTTTGGTGAATAGATTTATTTTTTAAATCTCTTACATATTAATTTTTGAAATATTAATAAATTAGTATTATTTTATTCCGAATAGGCTTGTATGATGAAAAACAATTATTTTATGACAAAACAAAAGTTTGTAATGATTTGAAATAGATAATTGTTTAAATGGCCATAATTATTTGAACTGATTCGATAAACAGACTTATTTTTTAAATCTCTAACTTATCAATTTTTGAAATATTATTAAAGTAATATTAATTTATTTTGAATAAACTTTTATGAACTGAAACAATTGTTTTATAATAAAAAAAAGATC